>JAJOZX010009332.1:0-52500 GCA_023014485.1 Bathynomus jamesi
CTTCTGTTGTTCGTGTTTCTTTCCTTTTCTTCTTGCTTTATCGTAAAAACCTTGAAATCGTAGTATCAAAATTATTACGAGTTTTTTGTAAGTTTAACCCTTAAACTCTACCCGGGATACTATTGTGCCCGAGTACCCGCGGAATTCCTGGCGTAACTTTTATAATGGAATGTCTCGCGCTTATTCTTTCTCATAGAAATTAACAGGTGGTAAGATATTAATAAATTCATTCATTTGAATTATCTGTCCTAAGCTCCGCCCCCTGTATGATCGGTCACGTTACTCCTGCTACTACCTGGGCATATCTCTTCCCCTGCGTGCTCAGTTGAGCGGTGCAAGCCGTGGATCTCAGATGTGTATTCTCTCACGTAGACGAAAAATAGTGATGGCTACCTTTAATATTGCGTACTCGAGTTTTATGAAGTGATATTCGGTAAAGTGTGAAGATGTGGTGGATACTGAAAAACTCCCTATTCCACCCTTCTTTGATGCTTTTAAGGATACATTGAACCGTGCGAAGGAAGAAGAGGTACAAATACTCTATGGCTAATCTGGCGAGAGCATTGTAGGATTCCGCAGTACAGACGATGTATTGAAGTATGTTATAGACCTAAGCTTTATAAAAGCTTACATATACCGTGAAGTAAAAGAAACAACACGTGCAGAAGAGAAGCAACGGTAATGGTTAGTGAGTCTTGTTGATGATTGGTGCGACAAGCGAAATTGTTATGCTGCATCATACCGATTACTCATACCCTGCAATTGAGAATGTAAATCTTGTCATCATGGTGAATCTTCAGTATTTTTACAACTATATTAATATATATCATGACGAGGTTTGTAGTGAGATTGTGGCTAAAGGTCTGCGTGAGTATTTAATAGAATTTAGAGACGAGTATCGTTTGCTAGGCAAAAGGAAAAATATGGGCACACGTTTCTCTTAAATAGTGTACCGGAGTGTGAATAAAATGTGTTTAGTTCGTGAAAATGAACCACGATCGACGTTTATATGCCGTCTAAAAATAGCCTGAGAATAGAAGTTAAGAGTATAATATATATAGTGTGTACACGAGATAAGTGTACGCCTCGTGTGAATGAATTCTCATTTTAAATGAGTCTAGAGTTTCATTGGTACGTTTTATTTTCCACTAACCGTGTACACGAGATAAGTGTACGCGTAGTGTGAATGAACTCTGAAGTTGTTCTTTTTTCATTACACTTTTGCATAAAGCATCTTTCACAAGAAAACAACAAATTTGGAAACAGCTTCTGTAATAGTTGACGGACACAATGTGGAAAGTGTACATGAAAGATAGGGAGTTACAAGGACAAAAAATACTTCAATACGTAATGCATCCCGTGCAATTTCTGCCCGCCTGTGCTGCAGTTTAGTTCGGTTTCCACGTTAAACTGTAGGTCTAAGGCGGAGTGAAAAATTTGACCACTGTTAGAATGAACAATTCGGTGAAAACCGAATTAGTTATTATATTACTACTGTAATTTGTACCACCCTATATATATAATTATATATTGTGTGTGTGTGTGTGTGTGTGTGTGTTCCTCTCTCTCTCTCTAAAATAATATAAAATCATGTTTTTAACTTCAGTAGTAATAAGCGTAATACTACTATTAACATTTGGAGCCAGGCGAGGTTTTCTCGAGCTGAATGGAAGGATTTAGGTCAAATGAATCTTTGTGGTCAGTTTTGCAGTTAGCGTGAGGGACACCTGTTCAGAATTTTTCTTTTCCAGAGACGATTTCAAAGAAGGAAAGAAATGAAATAGACAATTTAGTTGAAGTTAGTTTAAAAATTAATTCTTTCGTTGTTTATTGTTTATCTTTTAATATATATATATATATATATATATATATATATAAAGAAATGAAATGATATTTTTTTCTGTTTTTGAAACACGAGAAAGGACTGTCAAAAGAAAATAGACAGTTAATGTGTTTATTTCTTTTGTTGTTTATTATTTAACCCTTAACCCCCTAAATTTTTATTTAGCTCTGAAAAAAAATAAATTGTTGAAAATTGTGATCTAACAGGAGTCAGTAAGGCATGTATGTATTTACATTAATTTATTTTTGTTTTTTTAATGAATTAATGAAGGTGGATTATTTTGGGCACCTAGGCACACGAGACAAATTTAATGTGAAAATCTGGAACAATTTTTACTGATATTAAAATATAAAACTAATACAAAACATTTTTATGGATAATGAACAGCTAAGACTTATTTTTATTACTATTCAAACATTTTTCTGCAAATATAATAATGAAATTTGAATATTACTTTACAAATTTTTTGTATGAAAGTCTGCAAAACAATTCTTTTTTTGTGTAATACACAAATATACATTACATTTCTGGCAGTGTGTCATAACTCTGCTTTTGCAACCAATCATCTTACACATGTGTCTAACTGAACCAACATTAGGTAAATGGCCAAGATTGTCAAATCTTATATCATTTCTGAACAACAGGCTCTGCTGTTGCAAAGGTTGACAAAGTTGTAACAGCTCTACTATCAAACCATTTTACTGCTGTTACTCTTATTCCATCTATATTTGCATTCCACTCTTCAAATGTACCTCTACCCTTAGCCTTCATTTCTTTATCCTGGGTGAATGATAGACCAGGTAGCCTTCTTGATTGAACAGTGCCACAAGACCATATTTTTCTTTTAGCTAAGAATACTTGCAATGGCAAAGAAGTAAACCAATTATCATAAAATTCCTTCCACCTGTCACGAGTCATCAAGCCTGCAAAACGTTCATCTTTCATATTACCCCAGTGAAGTCGAGTGTCGCTTACTTTGTGAAGGCTAAACCAGATAAACAAACCAAGCCATTGCTCAAACTCCTCCCTTGTCAATTTTAGTGGGCGATTTACATTTTTCTGCATTGAATATAAGCTACTTTGACTAACGATTAAATTTAGAAAATCTTTATCAATAAATTTCATAAAGAATTGAACAGGACTAACCAAGCAATCTTCAGGATTTTCCGATACCAAGCTATTATCCTCAAAATCTGGATGTTGTGGAATAGGATCCCGTGCTTCAATCTTTTCCCAAATGGGATTTCTCTTTTGAAGGGTTTTCTTCCGACCATTTACATGTGATGAAGGCAAGGGTGAACTGTTATCAACACATAAAACAACAGTGCTAGAAGATGAAAGGTCCTGTTCCTGTTCTGATTCTGAACTCGACTGTTGTGACTGTCCTCTTTCTTCCAAAATGTTTGTTTCTTCGTCTCCTGATCCATTCTCTTCGTCGCTTGTTTCAGCAATTGCAAGAAATAGAGACTTGCGAGTGCGATTTCCAGCATAAAAGCTTCCTGTTGAAATTGAAATGACTGGCCTCTCGGATAATCCACTAGTTCCTGGAAAGTGTTTGGGTATATATATTAAATATATATATATATATATATATATATATATATAATAACTATATATATACATACATATATATATATAAATTTTAGTCTACAAATATCTATAAATACTATTCTAAAAAACAAAATAGTTTCCCAAAAATGTTCAATCTATGAAAGAAAACGTTTGCCCAGGAGGACTTTGCCATGCCTAGCTGCTCATTTTTGAGCACTATACTCTAATGACATCTAATATTTATGCTAATACAGTATATTTTTTAAATAAAAGCAATCTTATTTACAATCCAGGATATATGTTTTTGCCCTAAAAATTATTAGAACATTGTATCTTACCTGTAAATGATTCCATTCTTCAAAATATTTTTGGTTTTGAACTAACATTTCCCTCAAGACAAACGTCGTTTGAAAATGCCATGAAATAAAAAAAAAACAGAGATATTGCCGAAAGAGGTATCTGGCATCTACAGTTAGGTGTTCAAGAAAGGCCACCTCGGCGTAGCAGACGATATTACAATAATTATTCAATATATTTCGATTATTTTGAAGGTGTCCAAATATGGGCACCACGGCGGTTAAGGGTTAATATAATTGTGTGTGTGTGTGTGTGTGTGTTTGTGTGTGTGTTTCACCCGCATTGATGTTTATACATTTTTTATTTTATTTTTCATGCGGTAGAAGATAAAGTGTATGTATTTAATTTCGATTTATTTCAAATATTTAATAAACAGAATGATGTTTTAATTCGAACAGGAAAGGAATGCCAAAAGTAAATAGACATAAATTGTTCTTAGAGAATATGTTATTGGAATGATTTCTTTTTTATTTTTCTGATTTTTTGCAGTAAAAGCGGTTTAAATGTATTTATTTTATTGTTAATATTGTTTTAACAATTATTTCTCTAAAAGGAGAAAGTTAGTTTGCTTTAGTAACGAATTAAAATAAATGGTAGTATCTAGCAACTCATGTAAATAATGTATACCTGTACAATTAAAATAAAAAGTGATATCTGGCAACTCAATCTTCCTCTATATAAGATCCGCTTGGCTTCGGAGCGGCCAGAATGATGCGAACTTCGGTGGAGTAAAGGACTATCCTTCCTTCTTAAGTTAAGACTTAGGTTAGGTTTCCCTTTGCGGGAGTGAGGACATCCCACCTTCTCCCCCAAAGACCTCCTCCTTCTCTCCTTTCTCTTCTTCTCTTAGGTTAAGGCAACCCCTTTGGGGGAGGTCATACTCCCTGCTCCCTCCCCTCTCCCCCCTTAATTGCATGCTCCCACCCCTTCATTGCATATCCCCTCCCCTTTTGCAACATACCCCCACCCCCTTTGCAACATTGTAACATTGATCATTATGTCTGCAACATCTTTGCACTCGTCCATTTTGCGTCCATACTACTGATTATATCGAAATCGTGTAAATCGAATCCCATTTTCCCATAGAGATAATGTATTATAGGGGGTAAGCATGTCCAGCTCAAGAAATTTTGACAACAAAAATTAAAATATATGGCTGTATACAAGAATTATATAGAACGTAATGCTTATTATACACGTACATTAATAATAGAATATAAGATACATTATTTAATAATTGAATATAAAATACAGTATGTAATTTTGTACATACTGTACTTACCAGAGATGGCTCCGAAGACTGCTTAAAGTGGAACCGCTGGAAGTAGAAAGTGGAATTGAGGCGCCGAAGAACGCCTGTACATATTTACATATACGCGAGCGCAAATAGTTCCGCCAGCCGATTGGCCGTTTGTTAAATCGGATAAACGCAGATCACGTATACCGAATAACGTTCCCTATTTTGTCGATCGTGTTTAAGCGAACCCGCTTAAATCGAGTTCACGTATAAAGAGGACTTACTGTACTTTCTTTTTTTTTAATACATGTAGGCCTACAACAAGGAGTACATCATACAAGAAGGAGCGAAGTTATGAAAGCTGACGTGATTATCTTATCTTAATGCGGATTAATTATGTTAAAAATAATAACTACATTTTACATTATAACTTTGTAAACGATGTAACAAAGGAATGTTGAGAAGACTGAGATGATGAAGGGGAGATGAGAGAATTATTATGCAAGTCTCACAACAAAGAATGAATTGATCTTTTAACTTTATTAAGGGATATTTTTAATGAGTGGTTCTCCGATTTCTTTGTGGAGGGTATTACAGTACAAAGGGTTTGACCAGCGTTTGGACCAGCGTCATATTATATAGAATACACAAATATGATATAACAAAAGGATCTAAAAATAAGGTTCAAAGCACAGAAAAAGGGAAACGCTTTGAAATATAGTAACTTACAAAATTACTTAAAACTAAAAGCTACATTTTCGCTTCGAATATTTTCAGCATACAGTTTACTAGAAAATAACACGCCATTTTTATTTTCCTGAATGTACAGGGTGTCGCCAAAATCGCGCACTATAGGGTAAATTACAGTTAGTATTCAAACTGGTGAACGTGAAAACACTTATTCTACTGCTATTATAAAAGAGTGAAGTGTGTGTGTGAGGGGGGGGGGGGGGTTATAAACAATGAAGTTAAATATATTTATTCCGAATAAGGGGTTAATTTATTATATATTTCAAAGTGTGATATACGTTTGTGATACGTTTGGAATCATTTAATTATGGCACATTTGATATTAGTGTTTACATATATTCTATTATTCTATAAAGAGAATGCTTTTACAAAGGTTTGGTCAGTACGATAACCTAGAACCTCCGTTTAATTAACGTGAGACTGTTTAGTAGTTCGTTCAATTGCTTTAGAAGGCTTCTGATATTTATACTCGTAAATTAGTACTGAAAATTATCATAAGTTAGGTGGAAGACTTAGACGTGATATCCTAAGTAACTATCAGTGAAACTACTAATGCTACTATTGCTAATTATAATATAATTATAATTAGCTACAATATGAATAAAAATAAAGCCACTAAATTCACCATTAATATAAATATAAATAATTAACTTTTCCCTCAAGTCAGTGAATGAATTTATACATAAAAGGTGCTATCCTTACTGCTTCATTTATTTTAAAATAAAAACTAATAAAAATATGAACATACTGTAATACAAAGACAAGTAAAAAGTGCAGCACGGAGGAGGGTTCATCCTCGCGTCGCAATGCCACATCCCCCGAGCACGTCTCTTACTTTCACACCATTCAAGAAGCATTTTATTTTAGTCCGTATTAAAATAAAACATTTTTTAAAGTTAAATAAAACACAGTATGTAAATCAGGACTTTAATGAAAAATTGCATCAAACAAACGAAGACGCATCTATTAGCTAAGGAGGGTATTTTAAGAATAAAAGGGCTACGTCGTGACTGTGTTGCAACACTACTTCCCGTTAGGTCAGCGAAGTGAAGTGATGTTGGATTTGTTTAGTAATTGGATGGGTGACCGTTTTGTCGTAAAGATAACACAGGTCAACAAAAAAAAAATTTTTTTTCGTTGCCAAGGAAATTCGTACGAATTTAGGGTATTTTGGGGTTGCTGAATTCCAAAATGAAAGTAGTTTTTTTCCGATTTGGCTCTAGTTCTTGAGATAATGAATACCCTCAATTAATAGGAAACGTAACCATAACGCGTGCATATGGGAAACTACCGGAACATTCTAGATGGTGAGACCGAATAAAATGCCATTATGTATTTCATGTGTTTACTTTTGTATGATTTGAGACAATTTCAATGCGATTTGTAAGTAGGCTCCGCCTGAACATTAAATTTTTTGCATTTTTACGTGTTTCAATGGGGTACCAATTATCTCATAAATTAGAGCCAATCTAGCAAAACCGATGTCATATTCGGAATCAGCACCACAAAGTTACCCCAAAATCACTCTAATATGATTGGCAATAAAATGAGTGTTGACCAGTGTAATATACCCAACCTATACACGGTTCAGATCCCACGTAACGCTGTAAATCCCCTCCGTCTCATGACCTTTGTCGTTAAACAATCGAAAACCTTACAAATAGAATACAAGCTATGAAGTTAGTTTTGATAAAGTGAAATAAATTTGTGGACGATTCTGTGTTCATGACATAATTTCTGTTCCATTCTTTTATCTATCATTCCATCTATTTGTCTATATCTCCCTGTTTGTCTGATATTATCGACGACGTGAATAGTATGGACGCAAAATGGATGAGTGCAGAGATGTTGCAGAGATCATGATCAATGTTGCAAAGAGGGGAGGGGGTATGTTGCAAAGAGGGGAGGGGGTTTGTTGCAAGGTGGTTTGCAATGAAGGGGAGGGGGGAATACTGCAGGTGCAACAAGGGGTCATGAAACTTGGAGGCGGCGTTATCCCCAAGAGAAAGAGAGAAGGAGAGAAAGGAAGAGATGTTCACCTGGCATGAGCCAAGTGCATATTAACACTTCAGCCGACCGCCGTCCTCTTATAGGCCCCTAATCAGCCAGTTGGCTTAGAAGGAGCTAAGGGGGAGAAGGGAGGATGACCTCCCACCAAAAGGGTAGCCTTAAACTAAGAGAGGAAGAGAAAGGAGAGACGGAGGAGGGATTTGGGGGAGAAGGTGGGATGTCCTACCCCCCCAAAGAGAAACTAACCTAAGACTTAACCTAAGAAGGAAGGAGAGATCTTTATTCCGCACAAGTTCGCATCATTGTGAAGGTCCCGAAGCCAGGCAGGTCTTATATAGAGGAAGGTTGAGTTGCCAGATACCGCTTTTTATTTTAATTGTTCAGGTATACATTATTGGGGTGAGTTGCTAGATACCACCATTTATTTTAATTCACACGAGCTACCAAAGCAAGTGAACTTTCTCCTTGCCATATATATATATATATATATATATATATATAAGAAAATCAATAATCAGAAAGAGAGAACTATTAAAACAAAATCTGATATTAACTGTCTATTTAATTGACATTCTTTTCTTGCGATTGAAAAACAAATTGTACCAGAAAATAACATTACACACCTTTATATTATATAAGAAAAACTAATTATTTAAACACCTTTCTATTTACTTTCACAATCCTTTACACACGATGGGGTGATCAAAAAATAAAATAAAAATGTATAAATATCAATACAGGTGAAATATACACACCACACACACACACACCACACACACACACAAACAATTGTATTTGACCCAGTTTCTCCTTAAAGTTGTTCAGTGAAAGAAGAAAGAAAAACAATTTTAACTAACTTTACCTAAGGTGTTTATTGTCATTAGGACTATAGTTTGTCAATAAACCTTTTCATTTCATTTCATTTCCATTTCAGCTCACTTCATTTCACTCATCTCATATCATTTTCACTCATTTCATTTCAGTCCTTCTTTAAAAGCTCCTCTAAAAAAAATTCTGAGCAGGTGCTTCTCGCTCTAACCGCAAAACCTGACCGTAAAGGCCCATTTGGCCTAAATTCATTCCTTCTCTACAGAATTTCCTCCTCTCGCTTCAAATATTAAATTCGTCATCACCATTAATACCGAAATTAAGAAAGAAAGTGTTGTTTATTCTACAGTGTTCGAAAAGTGTCTCCGCAGTGCTATGTTAAACGCACAGGAAAATGAAAAACTACAATATTTTCATTCAACCATGATTTAGTGATTTTATTACATAACCTTTTGATTTACAGCATGTGTTTTCCACCATTTTGCAGGCACAGAGCAACAAATTATTTAAAGGCTAAATTAACTCTTTGATTAAGTAATGAATTTCCTATATATTTCCATATGCAACAATAATATATATATATAATATATATATATATATATATATGGTGGTGAAAATTACAGTAATAATAATAATCGCTAACTCAGTTTTCCCTTTCACCGAATTGTTCATTCTAACAATGGTCAAGCTTTTCACTCCGCCTTAGACCTACAGTTTAACGTGGAAACCGAATACATTAATCCGGACGGGGAGAAATTACAATGTCATCGACCGATCTCTCAACAGCACCCGCGTCTGATCCACTAGGATACCTAGGGTACCCATTTATCAGCCAACCCAAGCAGACATTCATGAACTAAATACAAATTAATCACACATCTACGCGAGAATTGGCAGGTCAAACCGAATACATTAATTAATCAAAGTTGAGGCCGAATAGTATGGCCGAAAAACATAATGCATAAAATCTTCTAGATTTGATGTTTATGTCAGGATATTACTGTGCTGTTAATGTCAGAGTAATAAAGAGTAGCGGCGCTAATTTTGTTTCATGCGGTACTGAGCTGTGCTACTCTGATGAATATATTCCTATAACGAACAGCATCCGAAAAAATGAGGCTCAATTTAGTATGGCCGCAATGAATATATTCCTATAACAACTTACGTCCGAAAAATTGAGCCTCAATTAGTAGGGCCGCAAAACAATAAAATATTGTTGTGAGGGTTATTGCATAAAGGGGTGGGTTGGGAAAAACCAAGTATGGATGCAAATATTGCCGTGGTAGAGACAGCAAGGGGTAATACGAGCATTAAATCTACGGAGATAATAAAAAGACACCGTTAGTCGTCCAAAGCCTGGACCCGTTATATCGGTGTTACGACTGGTACACAAACTTATCATAGCCCCGCCCAGTTACAGTAACAACCAATCATTACGAACCGACTCTTAATATTTTGGGGTGAAGCTTGATGATCGTGCATATAAAAGGAAATATTTCCAGCTGGGAGTAACGGTAGTTATTTTAACCAGTGAATAAACATTCCCTCTGCCAGTGAGTAAACATTTCCTCCGCCACGATTCAAGAAATTTATAGCTTTCCGGACTTATACCAAGATGGTGACATTGTAGCCAGTGACGTGCACAGACTTTCAGAAGGGCAGGGGCTCAGTTGAAAAAAGGGCACTCCCCTAACATTTTTAAAAATGAAATCCGCAATGCCATATAGGCTATATATATGTATACACACACAAAGAAAAATTTTAAAATTGTATGTGGTAAATATTCTTAAATTCCATTAAACTCAATGCATTATTTTTGTATATAAAGCTGATTAAAGAAAATAAATGAAAATTTGTTGTAAAAAGGCATGTTTTTATTGCAAGATTTTCAAAAGATATGAAGATATTGAAATATTGGAGTGTATTTACAATTATTATTCAATTTTACTTATATTGACTTTTAGCTTGCTCATCATATAAATTATAGTATTCTGCTGTATATACATTTAAATATGGAATAATATGAAACTATAAATTAAAGATTTATAGAAATATACTGGGCTATTTAATATGATGGCCACAGCTCTTAAGTAGCAATAGAAAAATATTGATTCTTATCAGGAAAATACAAAAGCAAAAATTATATTCTTAATCATCTACAATGAAATGCATACTGAAGAATAAGGAAGCCAACATGTTTAATAAATCATAATAGCAGTCTCCTGTTGGCCATGCGCTTGAAAATGTTTATCACTTCTTCATTATCAACAGGGATGTCTTTCTCAATGCTAAGCAGCATGAGATCGGAGAGTCTTTCTTCTCCACACAGGCTCCGCAGTTTATGCTTAACTAACTTGAGCTTGGAAAAGGAGCGCTCCACAGTTGCTGTTGTTACTGGAAGTGTTGCATAAATTTTAAGCAACAAAATGGGCATCGTTTTCCTTGAAACAATTGAGGGTGGATCTCAGATCATTTTTTGGCAGAGTAGGCTGAGTGAAATATCCTTAGCCGTAGAAATGTAAGTGCCTATAATATTTTTTATAAATTTTTAAAAAAATTTGCGTTTTTTTTATAAATGTTATTCGGAATTACCTCTTAAATGAACTTCTCTGAGCGATTTAAAAATAGCTTCACATTGTAATACTCTTACTATATGTATACTCTGTGTATGTTTTTATTAAAAAAGATTCAGTATAAACATTATTCTTTCTCCTTTAAGGTCCGATGAGGATTTGTCACGTGTTATACAATCTTTCGAAGAACCTCGTGTCATGGACCAAAATGCGGAGGATTTACCGAGCAGTCAGCCCAATGAATGTCTCATCATTAACGAAATAATGTTTTTTTTATGATCTTTTTTGGGGAAAGAAGACAATGTACTTTCATCAATTTATTAAATGAAAGAAATCATGTTTTTAGTACAATAACCATCTTAAACTACAGAATATACAAACTAACGTTATAAATATATATATACACGAACAAAACATCATACTATACAACGAGTACGCACAATTGGAAAACGGCATTTTATATGTCTGCATGCCATTTCATCGTTTCGTTGAGTGACACGGGTTGAATAATTTTAAAAATTTATAAATTCTTTACCACGTGACATATGCATGAGAAATGGAATGCAGTACATTCCACAAGTATTACTAAAATATCCTTGTAAGCGGAATGGGTTCCATACAACTTCGGGGATATGTAACTGATCGAAAAATTTTACAATAACAGGGTCACTCCAGGGTTGAGTACCGAGTGAATCAAAAGAGTACAGGCGGTCCCTATTTTTAAAATAGATTCAAACCAATGAATCCCTTCATTACCAATGACATCTGTGTTCACAATAAGACTACCGCATTCTCGTGTAGTTGGCAAATTCAATGTTTCATTCTTCGCAAACAAGCCGATAAATTTGGAACGTGTGATTCGTTCACTATTCATTACTCTGAAGTGTATTCGCATCCATTTTAAAAGTCAGTGATAACGCCCCTAAATCTGTCTACTTCTATTAGGGCTTGCGACTCGAGGTGTACTAGTACACTGATAGGCGCGTCTATAGGCTTGGTGAATTCCAACCTCACTGAGATGTTGCCGCTCTGTTGTGGACTTAAATGTGTATTTACGCTAGCAGATAAGTCAGGTGTAATGTCAAATGGATAAAGGTTAAATTGATCAATGAATTCTTTCTGCGTTACCCCATTACCGAGCTCATCACAATCACCTGCAATATGGGCCAGATTATTATAGGCCCTCGCGCAAAGAATAGTCTGTATCAAATGTTCCGCCCAACGCAATGCCATTAACATATAGTTATATTTTTAAGTCCGAAATTCTCAAATTTAAAGGCACTCTTTTTATATTTTCCATTCACCGAAGCATGGTTCTGCATTCCGATTAATATCCTTTTAGGAAGATTTCCCAGGGCGATGTTTTCTATCTGTTTCGATGCCAACCCTGCAGGCACCGTATATAGTTTGATTTGTACTCTGTTAATAGGGTATTTCACTGTTGCGTTTAGTAAATTTTTTTCAATTTCTAGTTGTTTTGGTGAACTTAGTTTCTCTCGCAATACGCGGAGGTATGTCTCCATAATGTGAACCACAACGGGTTTTGCTCCCTCTTCTTGATCAGCATCTAGATTTAAGCAGATCTCAGGACTCGTGCAGGTGAGCTTTATTTTCATATCCATCCCATTCACAAGCAACTTCTCCTGGAATGTGAAATCTGTATGCAGACGACCAAAACACTCGTATATCTTCTTTTTAGAATTTTTAAATTTGTCCTTTATACTACTTTCGTCTTTAGTTTGAAAATATCCCTCGGCACTTAAAAAGGTAGCCTTCGCTTCTTTGGAAAAGTTGAGGACATTTTCCAGATAGACTCATAGGTGATAGTATCCCGTGCCTGCCGATATGTTGACCTGATTTAAATATACGTCACACTGGTTGAATATGGAGTGCAGAAAGTTTGTTTCAGGGTATACAGCATATTTGTCATCGCAGTCCGTTCCATCAGAATGGGCTATACGTAGTTTAGCGTACATGTGCACACAGCTTGGATCACAAAAGTAAGGGCCTGAGATGGGTATCACGAATTCTACAGGAGCACTCGGGGAACTAATTGCATTTAAAGGGTTAATTGTAATAAAGTCACTGTGTTCAATAGAAACTTGAGTTGGGGGCAGCTCAAAGAGGGATAGCTCCGATTTACAGCATTGTGAACTACACGGATTGATGAAGCGTGCCATGACGAGTTAGAAATAGTGCCTCCTCTCTCGACAAGTAGTAAACAAACTATGATTCATGAGATCAATGTCCTTAGCTTATATCAGTCAAAAAAATGGTCAACCATAGGTTTAATTCGCTTAGAACACTTCATTTTTTATATCCTTTTACGTTTAATGCTACGTGGTGGTGGTGGTAATCCATTCTTCCGGTCAGCCCTCTTCTTCTTCCAACCACCACGCATTTTTCTCTTTGCATCTTTGATGATTTCGTCCCGTGTACGTTTTAAATGTTTTTTTTAGAGCTTCTTTAGGTTTAGCCCCAGCCAATATGTCTTCTGCAGTGTTAAGACCTGATTGTAACGCCTTCCTCCTGAGGTATCTGGCACCCCTCTTCAGCAAAGGAACAGCCGTACATAGTATGGTTGAAAAAAAGTACCCAAGTCCACTACCACGCTGGTATCTCACCCCTCGTCCCTGTGTACAGACAGGGACGAAGAGGACGGGAGTGTGACGTAGATATGGTTAGGAGCTTTTATATAGGTGTTGTAGCTTTCTGCGTACCCTAGCCACTTCACCAGGTACATTTTTCTCTTTCCTGAACCTTTGCTTCCTAAAATTTTCTCAATTTTAAACACATTTTTTCCTAAATTAAATGCCACTTTCTGCAACTCCTCAAGGTAAAAGTTTCCTGCGATTTCTTCCCCATTCAAATCTTCAACGTAATACATCATTATCTCACCTTTAGGTCTCATAGCCCTAACTTTAAAAATCTCACGTGTCCATCCTTGCTCAAATCCCTTCGCGAATTTATTTCCCGAACGCGACAGCCTTACATAATCATTGATTTTGAAACGCGCAGTGTGGTGGTGTGGTGTTCCATCTCTTCTCACCTCTGGGCGCGTACCTCTTTCTAAAACTCGTTAGGTGTTGTCCCAATCGTGCGATGGTGTGAGCGGTTGTAGGATGAGGCCAATGATTCCAGAATGTCTAGAAATCTGTATGTTTTTATGTGTAAAATACGGTGCATGCGTTCCTTTATGGTACGTTGAACTCTTTCAGCTAAAGAAGCCTTATGTATAGAATTGGTAGTGTAATAGCTGATATTAAACTCTGTCAACATGTTCTGAAAAGCACGGCCTATAAATTCCTTCCCCATATCCGTACAAAAATAGCCAGGAACCCTGTTTTCTTTTAACATCAGCGTTTTGGTGGCTTTAGCAACTGTTTCAGGTGATTTATTTTTCAGAGGAATTAGCCACAGATATCTAGAGAATACATCTATTATGAATAGAATGTAGCGGTAACCATCGTTATACACAGAATATCTTTGCATGTCTGTTAAATCTGCTTGCCAAATAGAGTCAATCGAAGCAGCTGTTGTCTTGGCTGTTTTAAACCTTTTTCTCACAGGCTTATGAAGTGTATAAGCGTCCTGCTCCCGCAAAAATCTCTCAACATCTTTTTTCCTACTCCGTAAACACTTCTGTACAGTCTATCTACGCCTCCGTAGGAGGCTGGGTTAGAAATGTCATAATAACGTCTTCTTAATATGTTAGCCATTTGCGTATTTTAGAGGCACGTGGGTAGGGTTGACCGTTGTTTAACCTCTTCTTTCTCCTCTTCAAAGATGTTACCGCCGGGGTGATGGCGTCTTCAATTGTGTCACGTGCGTCGCATGTTCCAAGTCTTTTAACCTGTTCAGATTTCCTATCATGTTTTGGGGACATTTATTTGTTGTAGTCTTGCTTTAATATGCTTCCATCCTGATGGTGAGGGCCTATCCCACTTTCTCACCAGATCATGGACAATGTCTACGATATTCGATCCCTGTACCTTTGATCCTTCCACAATGATCTCCTGTATCGGTCCATTGTATGGCTGGGTCCTCATTCAATAGATTATAAAGACTTAAACCTTTATTCCTCAATGTATGTGGGAGGGTGCTTTTTAATACATGCTCGATGTTCTGTGTGGCTGACCCTTAATCTTTGGTTGGTCAGCTGTATCGTCGGGTACAGGTCCTATGTCACCATGTCCATCGTTCCCTGTGCTGTGCCTAATAACCACGGGAATCTCTGTCGGGTTCTTATAATTTTCGTACTCGTGAAGAAATTTCTGCAGAGCTTCTTGGTATAAGATTCTTTTCTCATCAGGTGTTTTTTCACTGTTTAATAGGGCTAGCAATTCGCTTTCCATTCTTTTAAGCCTGCTTTTACGGGGATCTAGATCCGTGTCTGGATTCCTTTGCAGTGAAGCATACACCTCGTGTGGAATCACTACCACTTTCTTCATTATATTAATCTAGTCAGTAAAGGACCCAAAACTGAAAATAAGATGGGGAGGAATGACCCTCCTCTTTGTACAATAATTCGTTTTTTCTTCCCTACAGTTTGACTTTTACGAGCGAGTGCACGTATTATGTTCTTGTAACGGCGTAGGCGAGCCTTCTGAGGTGGTTTCATTGATACATTGCAATTTATAACGTTAAGACAGATTTCACAGATGCATTTTAAAAAGTCGGAGTCGATATTTTTAATAAACATCTGCTGCATTGCCCGGGGCAGTCGATGATAGATTTTTATTAATTCATGGTATTTCTTTAGCCTCTTTGTCATTCTGGAATATACACCGTTTCAGGCTCGTTTGGAAATATATTCGTTCTTAGAAGCACCCTAAACGTGTTTCGCGGATGAAGGTCGCAAAGCAAATATCCGTAACGCGTGCTTGTAGCTTCTTTATAAACTTCCAAAAACTCCTTACGCTGATTCGGGAACATTTGATTGGCTAATACCCCAATTTGTGATACATCTCTACGTTGCGCGAATAAGACTAGATATTGTGTATTTAACGACATCGCGCATGTATCTATTTTTGAAAAATAGATTCTGATTGATGAAGAACACGCTTATGTTAAGATGGTGGGAGAATACTGTAAATGTCTCGGCAAACGTTTTATCCATCTCCAACATGAGATCGTCAATTACAATGACTGTATGTTCATTTCCCTTTAACGAATTAACATCATATACACCTTTGTGGAACAAAATATCATCTTGGTACTCGTTGAACACTGATTGATACGTCGAATAGCACCATATAACTTTATGCACAAATTTTGAGAACATCTCCCTTTTCTTTAATGATTTTAAGCATAAACACAGTTTTACCACATCCTGTAGGTCCAGATATAATACATGTGGATGGGCTCGTGAACCTGAATTTTTCTACAGAGTCCATTTCTAACACGTCACACTCCTAAGTGGGTCATTTACAAAATATTACAAATTTTGAGTGCTGCTCCTTATATTCTACAGTCTTGTTTTCTCTTCTCCCACAGAACCGTGAATGACGATGAGGTACAGCACCCATCATCGACATTACGGATGACCCCGACGACAGTGTAGTTGTGATCACAGAATCCTTCCCCGCCGACGAATCCTCACCAGCGATACCTGTAGCACGCGACAATTCAAAGCGGAGACATGATGAAGAGCCCTCCACGTCAGGTATAAAGCGTGCCAGGATTGCGCCGGTTGTTAGACCACCAGTAGTAGAGCCCCAACCCTCTACGTCTTACGACACAATCCCCACAATAGTACTTCCTCAAATAAAAATATATCCCCTTATTCCTGTTCAAATCCTTGTACATCCTCCGCAGCAGCTTCTCGCTCTGTTGAGGATGGCATAACATTCGAGTTGGTGCGTACCGATGCCCCCACCCCAGTCTTGACTAGAAATCGGTATATAGTCAGGGTTGATCCTAGATCCGTGTATAGCAATGGTGTTGAACACGGACTACGGCGCATAGTTGAGCGTATTGTAGAGTTTGCCCTTCAGAACCGCGACGAACGTGAAGTCAGGACGATGCTGTTTTGGATTCGGGTCAGATGACGGAGATGTAGATGATTTTTGGGTAGTAATACCTTCAGACGTTTGGCAGCTGAAGATATAGAGTATATATTAGGCCGTATAATGCAGGCCTCTCAAAGTAGTATAGCCTTCAATATGGACAACTTCACGGTAAATATTGACCGTGTATACCGTGTTGCGGGTCATAGCGCCACACCTTATACTCTTAACTTCAATTCTCAGGCTATTTTAGACGGCATATAAACGTCGATCGTGGTTGCGGCTTTATAGCAGTAGTCTTGGCCGTATGTTTACTGTACTAAATACACGGGTCAAAAACATTTGGTTGCCTACGGTAGTGGAGCGTGCCCGTAAACTAGCTGTAGACTGAACTTGATTTGACTGTAATATGGGTCCTGAAGAGCTGAGAAGGGTAGAACAGGAAATGAATGTTCGTATAGTTGTATTTGGAATGGATGATCGTCGTAGGACTGTGTATGTTTTTAAAAGCAGTGTGAGAGATCGTACAAGACCCCTACTTATTTTAGGACTGTCAGGGACAACGTATCTCCCCATCCGTAATATAAGGGACCTTTACGCGAGTTATGATAAAAGTCGAAAATATGGGCGACATCATGATTTGTGTAAGGGATGTATCGAGTTTGCGGATGATATAGTGAAACATTGTAAAGATTGCCACATGGTATGTGAGCAGTGTAAAAGCTCCAAATGTGAAAGCCGTGTAGTTGAAGCTGAGAAGAGGGACTGTGATGTGTGTAGACGCACATTTTTCAATAATAACTGTTTTGAGCTCCATAAATCAATTGGCACGTGCAGGAAAATGAGAATCTGTGAATGTGGTATGTTTCATAATGGATAATTGGGGAATTTCAAGCATAAATGTATGAAATTCACTGTCCTACATGCCATGAGAAATATAAGGCGGATGGAGTAAAGCATGTATGTTATATGAAAGATGCTAAGCCTAAAAATAACCCTTGTATAACTGTGTACTACGATATAGAAACATACACGAACGCAGAAACCAAAGAGGTTATTCCACATTTACTTGTAAGCCAGACTATCTGTGATGAGTGTATGGAGATCGAGTGTAATGAGTGTCACAAATGCGGTAAACGTACAAACGTTTTTAAAACGAGTGCCTACGATAGCCCTGTAAACTTTGTGTCCTATATGTCAAGCTAGCGGAAAGTTCAAAAAAATGATTGTATATTCTTCCATAACGGGGCAAAATTTGACACACAGTTCCTTTATAAGGAGTTGCTTGAGCACGAGTCATCTAGATATTTACAGTGATCCCTGAAAAGAGGCAACAAACTAATACAGATGCAATAAGAGGTAATGTACAGTTTAAAGACACTTTATTATTCACACCTTGTAAATTAGCAAAGCTACCCAAGGTGATGGGTGTAGCCGCTGAAGTTTCAAAAGGATATTTCCCTTACACATTCCTCACTAGCGAAACTTTAAATTACGTAGGACTACCTCCACCCAAACATTACTTTAACTATGAATGTATGAGTACAGATGAACGTGAAGATTTTGACCGATACTACAACAGTTTTAATGAATGTAATCCTTATAATATAGCTGATGAATGTGAGCGTTATTGCGTGAATGATGTGCGCGTGCTTAGAGTATGTTTCCAGGCCTTTAGAAGGATGTACATAGGCCGTTTCAAATGCGATCCGTTGCAAGTCGCAACCACCATCGCCTCATTATGTTTTACGGTGTTCAAGAATAACTTCATGCCTAAAGACACCTTAGCCATTATTCACAGAAACAATCCCCGCAGTTATGGGCACAAGGCTATTTACTGGCTCATACACCTACACAGCAGACAGGTGTATACATAAAGCATGCCCGCAACACAAGCCCATTAAGGTCGTGTTTTTTGGGTTGATGGTCTAAGTGAAAACCGTGCCACTGGTGAGAAGACTGTGTACTCCTTTAACGGTTGCTGGTGGCACGGATGCCCCGTCCTGAGTGTGGAATCGCAGGAGATATCCACGGTAGATCTCCTGCCGACTGTCTTGCGTGGACCCGCACCCGCGATCAACTTATAGGATCTCCAGTTCACTCACAAAGTCTTGTGGGAACATGAGTATGATGCACGGATGGAGACAGACGGACAGTACCGTGAAGAAATAAACACGATCAAGCGTTCAATGGTGCTGGATCCTCTCAAATGCGGTGATAGCTTGTTCGGAGGGCGTACAAATCCCTTCAAGCTATACTTTCCGCCTACGGAGGGTGTGAAACTCCATTACTACGACTTCTGTTCTTTATACCCCTACGTGATGAAGAACAATCCGTACCCCGTAGGTGCGCCTGAGAAACTGGTGGGACCTGACCTACCCCCATCGGAGTTCTCAAAAATTTGAACGGGTACTATTTCGGCCTTTCTTTCGTAGACGTACTCCCCTCGCGATTTATGGATGCCGATCTTACCCGTCGTTATCGATCACAAGCTCATGTTTCCCTTGTGCGTGAAGTGCGCAGAAGAGAACAATGGTGATTGTGACCATACAACCCACCAGCGTAAGATTAGAGGTGTATATACAAGTCCAGAGCTGGATCTAGCTGTTCGCCATGGCTACAGCATATTGAAGATACATGAGGTGTGGAGGTTTCAGAAGCTACCCAACCTTTTCACGCCATATATAAACGCTTTTTTGAAAGATAAGGTCGAAGCATCAGGGTATCCGCGAGGAGTTGATACCGAAGATGAAAAATCAGCCTATATTCAACGTTACCGTGACCATGAAGGTATACAGCTTGACCGTTCCCAAATTGTAAAGAACCCTGGCAAGCGCTTTAGTGCAAAGTTGTGTCTAAACAGTCTTTGGGGAAAATATGCACAGAATACCGGCAAAGGGAACGTTCATTTGGCACAAAGTTATAGTGAAGTCTGGGATTATGCCATTGCTCCCGATAAAGAGGTAATGGAGATCATGAATGTAGGTAATACTTACATAATAAAGTGCAACAATACCGAATTGGCCACAGATACCTCACGGGTTACAAACATACCCGTAGCCAGCTTCACAACGGCCTAAACACGCATCAAACTTTGGGGCTTATTGCATTCTCTTGGGTGGAGGGTATTGTATGCTGATACAGATAGTGTGATATTCGCAGAGAGGGATGGTGAATACATGCCACCTATTGGTGAATTCCTCGGTGAGTTGACTGATGAGATCAAGGATGAGTATGGAGATACCGTATACGCCGACTCTTTTGTCTCAACAGGACCAAAAATTTATGGGGTACGGGTGAGGGTGGGGGAGGATACACCTTGAATATTTCGTTTATTAAATAGATCTACAGATCTACAGAAGCTAAGGCTAACAAAGACCCTAAGATCCACTCTAAGGCTAGCCCGAGAGAAAGGAAAGAATAGGGGGTTAAGAGAAGAGAAGAGAATAAGGGGTTAAGTAAGGAGCAACACCTATCATTCGTGGGTTAACATTCATTCAGAAAAAGAGGAAAAAAGTCTCACCATCATCATCCGCCGGCCACTGCCGACAAGTCAGAAAAATAGTCGGAGAAAATAGGAGAGGGGTGAAAGATGAAAAGAAGTAAAATAAGAACGCTTACAAACCATGCAAACACAGTCTTAACTCACTGTCATACCATGCAAACTACAAACATGCAAGTAAAGAGAGTTACAGACATGCAAAGAAAGGAGATAAGGGAAAAAAAAAAAAAAAAAAGTAGGTACAGTTAAACAAAAAGTGGGTTAATTTACGCTACGAGCTACATCTACGTTCGTGTTAGTCTAATTTTTTTATATTTTTTTTTTATTGCTGGCATCACACGCTGGCATGTCACAAGCTGGCATTCATCGTCAACAGACTCATCCTCGAGCACCACCACCAGAGCTCCTGTTGTTAACTTTCTTTTTTTAATTTTAAACAACGTTAATACTTTTAAAATGTCTGTCAAGACGGTTCTTAAACATATTAACGCTGGTAGAATGAACGACTGACGCGGGAAGATTATTCCATTTATCAATTACTTTAAACGTAAAGAAGTTTTTAGCGATATTAGTAAAGAAACGTCTGCCACGCAACTTAAATCCGTTATTGCGAGTATTACTATTATCGAAAGTGAACAGTTTGTCAAAATTTACGTTATCGATGTTATTAACGATTTGAAAACTTCAATAAGCTCCCCCCTTAATCTTCTAGTAGCGAGTGAATACAAGTCTAACTCTTTAATCCTATCTTCATAAGGCTTATTGCGCAATGACGGAATAAGTTTCGTGGCACGACGCTGAACCCTTTCTAACCTATCAATATCCTCACGCAAGTACGGGCACCAAAACTGAACGGCATATTCTAAATGAGGCCTGACTAGGGACTTGTAAAGGGGCAATATAATATCCTTCGATTTAAATTCGAAATTACGCGCTATGAAGCCTAACATCCTATTAGCTTTTGCGCAAGACTCCAGGCATTGGTTCCTAACCTTTAAATCTTTAGTTACGCGTACGCCTAAATCTACTTCCTCGTCAACGCTCGCTAACTCCCTATCATCCATCGTGTACGCGTAATTATTGTTGCGAGAACCTATATGCAAAACTTTACATTTATCTACGTTAAATTGCATCTGCCACTTATCCGTCCACTCCATAATCCTGTCTACATCGTCTTGGATCCTATTTCTATCGTCCTCGTTAACAACCTTACCGCCTATTTTAGTATCGTCCGCGAATTTTGACACGTTACTAGTCAATCCTACATCTATGTCGTTAATGTAAATTACGAATAACAATGGGCCTAACACTGAACCCTGTGGGACACCGCTACCTACCTCTAACCACCCCGATTCACTACCATTAACTACGACCCTCTGTCTCCTAGCACGAAGCCATTCTTCTAACCAGTTAGCTACCTGACCGCGTATACCGTGCGCTTTAACTTTCGCAATTAGTCTCCTATGCGGAACTGTATCGAACGCCTTCTTAAAATCTAAATAAATAACGTCAGCTGCCCTATGCCTATCGTATTCGCGCACTATTTCGTTATAAAATTCTAACAAATTAGTTAAACAAGACCTATGGCGTCGAAACCCGTGCTGACTACTATTAATCAAACCCCTACTTTCTAAGTGATCGATAATACGATCCCTAACTACGGATTCCAAAAGTTTACCGACAATTGACGTTAAGCTAATGGGCCTATAATTGTTAGCTACCGCGCGGTCGCCTTTTTTAAAAATAGGCGTGACGTTAGCTAATTTGAAGTCTTCAGGAATAATCCCCGTTTCGAGTGACTGATTAAAAATCTTCGCTAAGGGGCCTACGATAACGTCTTTCAAATCTTTCAAATGTCTGGGATAAAAAGCGTCAGGGCCTGGAGCCTTGCTAACTTTTAGCCTATCGATATAATGCGCAATCTCATCCTCGTAAACAGGTATTTCATCCAAAATAGTCTCGCTACTAAATGGAACGATATCGTCAACGTCGGGGACATTATTTACGTCTTCTACGGTAAAAACTGTCGCAAAAAAGTTATTGAAAATACCCGCCATCGCCTGAGCGTCAGAAGCCAAAGCGCCATTTACATCCACTAGAGGGCCTATGTTATCTTTTACCGGCTTACGATTATTTACGTATTCAAAAAACTTTTTTGGATTATGTTTACTATCCGCAGCTATAACTATCTCTAAATTACGCTTAGCATTCCTAACTGATCTTTTAACCTGACGTCTAAGCTCGATATATCTATTAAAATTAGCTACCTGGCCATTGCGCTTGTTAAGTCTATACGCTCTATTACGCTCGTTTATGAACTCGCCTACTTCCCTAGTCCACCACTTCGGCCTATCACGATTTCTAACGCGCTTGGGCCTACGAGGAATAAACTCCCTTTCAATATTCCTAAAACTTTCTTTAAACGCCACCCAACGCAAATTTGTGTCATTACCCATAAATAAGTTATCCCAGTCCACTACTCTCATCCTATCAGCAAAACTATCAAAATTAGCCCTACGAAAATCAGGGACTTCTATTACGTTACTATCCTGAGTGTTTTCTATCAATAACTTAAACCTAAGAATTTGATGATCGCTACATCCTAAACTCTCGCCTACTTCTAAACCTTCGACTATATTCTCGCCGTTCGTCATCACCAAATCTAAGATATTATCACCGCGCGTTGGTTCGGTAACTATCTGTCGTAAAAAGTTATCGTCCATAAACTCAACCAGTCTCAAACCCTCTTCATTACCCGTAAAATTCTCGTAATTAACATTAGGGCAGTTAAAGTCTCCGACAATTATACTATTCCGATTGTCAATAAAATTACCAAGAAGTGAGTAAAATCTAGTGTCTATATCGAGGGGTTGAACGGGAGGTCTATAAACAACAACGAATTTAAAACTAATACTACGCGCCCTAACTTCAACACATATCGCATTAATTGCTGCCGGAAAATCTAACTTAACCTCGATAGCCCTAAGGGAATTACGAATGTACAGCAAAACGCCGCATCCAAATCTATGTAACCTATCATTAGTAAAGAGTTTAAAACCCGGTATATCAAGTTCCCCCAACAAGTCCCGAGTCACGGTATTTAACCAAGTTTCAGTGATAGCAACTATATCATAGTTGCCGGAATAAATTACCGCCTAAAATTCATTTAATTTATTTCTAATACTACGCGCGTTGCAATAAAAAACGTTTGTTATTTTTTACCACGGGCCCGCGTTTTAAACTATTTATCACGTCGGGCCCACGTTTCCCGGACCCACAACGTTTAAAGAAGGCTTCGACCTATACAGCTTTCGCACGCTTTCGTCTATTAACCTACCTAGCCTAGCATTACCTATTTCATTAAAATGCACCCCCATCTTTTATAAAAAGGCTAGGATCATTGAATTCGGACCACAGCTTTACGAAGGGTACACTTTCCTCAGCACAAATCTCTTCTAATTTATTATTCAAAAATATTGTTTTGGATGTAATTCTAAGACCCAACCCGTGCCTAGGGGTAATACCTAGAACTAAAGACCTATCTGACCTCGCCTTCAGGGACCTAATTAACCCCCTATATCTCTCCAAAAGGTCAGGCACTCTCGTATCGGGCCTATACGAGTCGTTGCCTCCTACCATCGTCACCAACATTGAGTGACGGGAAGCAACGTCAACCCTATCCACTTCGTCTCTAACTCTGTCAACCCTGGCCCCTGGGAGACAGACCCTCCTCCTCTTGGTTGGATTCCGTTTAACGAATTCTTTGTCCATGTGGCGCACTAAAGAATCCCACAATTAAAATAGTTTCCCCCTCATTCACGTCCCTTTCCAAATGGGCGAAAGGGTTCGAAACCTCGATAGGGGGGGATTCCTATCACCTAATGTACGCGGCCTAGCTCCACCCTTAACCTCTCTAAATCCCTCGCTATCTACTACTCTCGGACTAACCTTAACCTCTTCCTCAACTCTATCTAACCTTCCCGACAAGCTACCTAAACTAGAAACTAAGTTACGCACCTCACCCTTCAAATTACTAACGTCTTCAACGTTAATATTGGTTCGGCTTCCGTCAACCGTAGCCCTAACCCTGCCATCATCAAGCGTTGCAAGTCTATCCGCTACCTCACGTACACTGCGTTTTATGTCCACTAATTCCTCCATGAACTCGCAAAAGAAACAAACTGATCTATCGGTAATCGCCACTGGACCGCCGTTATAATCCTTAAATTCCGAATACCACCGGTTAACCCTACACCTAACACACGACGCTTTCTGCGACGGCATCGCGGAGTTAAAATTTAAACCGTCACAGGTATAAGTTAAATTAAGCCGGCACGCTATGAAAACTTCTAAATCGCTAAAAACCACTAATATTCAATTGCTTAACTATAACAATGTAAATTTAAACGCAAGTATATAAAATTCAAAAACTATCCAAAGTAAAATTCTCAGCAATATACAAAAGTAGATGCAAAATCAGAGAGCTCAGGAAATGCGTCCGTTCAGTACAGAGTCTGTGTGTGTGTGTGTGTGTGTGTGTGTACAGGAGAAAGTTCTAAGCTCCGCCCAATGTAAGACCAGCAACGTGAGTCATGCTACTACCTGGGCTTCCCTGCGTGCTCAGTTGATTGCAGTAAGCCCTGGACATCAGACGTGTATTCTCCCGCGTAGACAGAAAATAGCAATGGCTACCTTTAATATTGCTTGTTCAACGTTTATGAAATGGTATTCTGCAAAGTGTCAAGATGTAGTGGATACTGAAAAACTCCCTATTCCACCCTCCTTTGACGCTTTTAAGGTTACATTGAATCGTGCGAAGGAGCAAGATGTACAAATACTCTATGGCTATTCTGGTGAGAGCATTGTAGGATTTCGTGCGACAAGTGATGTGTTGAACTATGTTGTAGGACTAAACTTTATAAAAGATTACATATACCGTGAAGTAAAAGTAACAACACGTGCAGAAGAGAAACAAAGGTTATGGATAGTGAGTCTTGTTGGTGAGTGGTATGACAAGCGTTATTATGTCATGTTGCATCATACCGAGTACTCGTACCCTGCGACTGAAAATGTGAATCTTGTCATCATGGAGAATCTTAAGTATTTCTATCACTATATTAATATATATCATGACGAAGTTTGTAGTGAGGTTGTGGCTAATGCCCTGCGTGAGTTTTTAACAGACTTTAGAGATGAGTATCGCTTGTTAAACAAAAAGGAAAAATATGGGCATATGTTCCTCTCAAATAGTGCGCCGGAATGTGAAGATGTTTAGTTTGTGGAAATGGCGAGTGGTAAAACATTAAAACCGTAAAACCGTCATAAAATGTGTTTAGTTCGTGAAAATTACCCTGAAGGAAAATGCATGGTGCGTATTCGGGGAAGTGGGAGTGATAAAACATTAAAACCGAAATTAATTCTTGTATCGGAAAATTTCTCAAAACACCTGCCTAATATAATGGGATACAACGATTCATGTTGGATCAGCGCCGTACACGTTTCATTAGATTATGGTGTGACTCACTCCTCCCGTCGAACAGTCGCGTTGCATGTGCCTCATAGTTATCTCAGAGCTTAAGCCGAGTGGACGTGCGCTCCTTGAATACGATGGAACTTCCTTTGAGCAGCATTCTCAATGCCATGTACGATGTGTCCGTGACGAAGTCGTTGCGCGTGTTCAGGCGTAAATCTGGTATTGTTAACTATGTACCGGAAACGGATTGTAGGCAAACAAACGGAATGTTGTTTATTTAAGTGTCGAGGAGATGAATAGAATCTTCGTGATAGTTGAGAAGTGGAGTGAAGATCGTTATAAAATTCCTACAAGTGGAGGTACAAGAAGAGAGCAGATTAGTGACACCCCCTCATACGTCGTTGTATGTATGTACGTTGTGTATAAATAACGATCGGCCATGCATTGATATACGGTTGATGTGGAAGAATGCTTCTGATAATAACGCTCTTGTCCCTACGCGAAGCCGTTTCATCCCCGACAGAATGTTTGAAATTGTCGGATTCCGCAAGCTGAAGCCTATATTAGACGCACGTGTTACGGATATGCTTTATTTTGATACGGTTCTTGAATACGCATACACCGCTCTGCTCGATGGGTTTACCGAGTGTAGGGTTGAACAAGGTGAGAATGGTCTAGAGCTGGACGTTTATTTAAAAAGTTTAGACTCTTTAAAATATCATGAACTTTGGTACAAAGCACTTGATCGGTACAGGGCTGAGCTCACCTACACCGTTCACCCTGAAGAACTATTTCTTTATGTAACGAGCAGCTGTCGTAACGACTTAGAAGATTATTTCAACTGTCGCTATGCAGTGTGAAGAAGAGTTCACGATTGAAAAGCTCGGGTCGGTAGAAATAAACTCTCGATTAGAAAGGCGTGTTTATAAACTTATATTTAATAATGTGGCTAACGATGAACTCTTTGTGCGTGCTTTTGATTGTATTCTAGATGTATTTAAAGATAACTTACCAAACGGTTGTAAAGTGGGCACAAAAATAGTACTGAACGATATGAAGGCCCTTTATATAGAGTATAGGTATCCCTATACCTTAAGCGGTGAATTAAACCGCGTATACTGCGTAATGCAGAGCAATAACGATGTAATTTTAGACTCGATTAAGTGCGAGTTTAGTGTTTTGAAAAAAAGTGAAATGTATTTATATATTTAACATAATTGTGTATATATATATATATATTTCGCCTGTACTGCTATATTGATGGCTATACGTTTTGTATTTCTTATTTTTATTTTGTGCGGTAGAAGATAAAGTGTATGTATTTATTTATTTATTTAACATAATTGTGTGTGTATTTCTGCTATATTGATGGTTACATTATTTCTTATTTTTTGTTTTTTGATCATTCCAATGTGTATTTATTTTCTAATATTTACAATATTTAATAAACAGAATGATGTAATGTTTTATTTAATTCTTTTGGTTGTAAACAATTATACCAAATGGCTGGTTACGCCTTCTAAACCTACTGACGGATTTATAAGCCAACTGCTAAGAATTAATTAAATAAATGGTACAATATGGCAACTCAACCTAATAATGTATACCTGAACAATTAAAACACTATTTGGCAACTCGTGTGAAATAAAATAAATGGTGCTATCTACAACTCACCCTAATAATGTATACCTGGACAATTAAAATAAAAAGTGGTATCTGACAATTCAACCTGTACAAGCCATTTACACCTTCTAAGCCAATTGGCTGATTAGTGGCCTATAAGAGGACGGCGGGTCGGCTGAAGTGTTAATATGCACTTGGCTCCTGCCAGGTGAACATCTCTTCCTTTCTCGCCTTCTCCTCTCTTTCTCTTGGGGGATAACGCCGCCTCCAAGTTTCATGAACCTTGTTGCACCTGCAGCATTCCCCCACCCCCTTCACTGCATACCTCCTCCCCCTTCATTGCACACCCCACCCCTCTTTGCAACATACCCCCACCCCCTTTCCAACATTGATCATTATCTCAGCAACGTCTCTGCACTCGTCCATTTTGCGTCCATACTACTGACGTGGGTTGAGAGTCCAACTCCATACTGACGTCATAACTTTGCATATAAAAATATATGCTTGGAATTATACGAAACTACTCACCAGAATATATATGAAATTATAGATAACAAAATGCTGAAATTTAATTTAATGCCGAAATGAAAAATCCAAAGAACTTAAAAATGTTAAAAACCGTATGCAGACCGTTGCATTTGAGAGAAAACATTATCAGAAAAAATTAAAATAAATTTGCAACATACAAAAACGACTGCAAAACTGCTCCTCTTTAAAATTAAAAACAAAAATAAAATGCGAAAATAAATTCTGCAATTTAAACTATACAGAATTTTTTGTGTATATAGAGGGTGTCCCAGAATTAACTATCTATTTCAATGAAATCGGACAAATTTTTTAAAAACACATTTTATTTATGTTTATCATGTTTAATATGTGTTAAAATGTAAATTTCTAATTTTTTTCATAATTTTATTTTCATAATTTTTTCATTATCTGGTCCAATGAAAGACCGTCTGAAGTCATAGAATGGCAAAGAGACTCTCCAAAAGTTAACGTGTGGCTTGGAATGACCAAATCCAAAATTTATGGTGCTCCATCTTGTTGAAACACAACATTATCAAGAATGCCATCATCAAGAAGCTGTGGTTCGAGAAACTGCTGAAGCATATCAAGGTAGACGGTACCTGTTACAGTTGCTTCCGCAAAGAAGAATGGCCCATAAATTTTGGATTTGGTCATTCCAAGCTACACGTTAACTTTTGGAGAGTCTCTTTGCTATTCTATGACTTCAGACGGTCTTTCATTGGACCAGATAATGAAAAATTATGAAAATAAATTATGAAAAAATTTAGAAATTTATACATTTTTAACATATTAAACATGATAAACATAAATAAAGTGTTTTAAAAAAATTTGTCCGATTTCATTGAAATAGATAGTTAATTCTGGGACACCCTGTATAATGGAAATAAACGCTTGACCACCGTCCATTTTGAATATGCAAAATATGCCCATTGGCTAGAGAGTAGGGGGTTAACACTGTGGTAGAGCGTTGCTGACGTCATGAAAATAGGGAATTTTAAATCATCGGCAAGGTTGGTAGAACTGTCGATTCAAGCGCGGACGTTTTGGATCTTAAAATTTTGATTATTATGTGTAGCGGAATCCAAGCAAGCGGTTGGTCCCCGATTTGAAAATTCTACATTATTATTAATTCAAGGGTTGTTGCTCGAGTTTCACGTGTAAGAAGTTAGTGATTCACCAATTAGTAAAGGTTAATTGGGATTGGTGAATCGAGCTAACTTGCTGAGAAGCATAAGTCACTTGTTGCCTGGAAAGGCAATCAAGTTGGGAGTCACGGACTTGAAGCCCAGTTCCAACAAGAAGGATCAGACTGCTGCAATTACCATATTCAGGCTTCCTACATTTAGCCTGCCACGTATCCTGGTCGTGAATCTATTTGCCCAAGCCAAGTCTCTCCCCTGTTCTTCCCCAGTGCTCTACTTAGTGTACGCGTAATTATTGGTGTCATTAGCGTGAAGTGTTTATTATTATTATTAGCTTCAGGATTAATTGTTATTAGCTGAATATATTTATCTCGAATTAAGCGTTACTTTCCTTCCAATTAAGGTGTTACAGTAACTTTCCTGACTTAAGATATACGATCGGTCATAGGTCGCTAGTATATTGGCTACAGGGGGGGGGGGTTGGAAATGGAAGTGCTGAGGCTACAGTTTGAATACACTCTCACCTTAGGAAATTTTTGGAACAGAACCCGCGAGTCTTCGTGAGTTAACGGCAATAACGCTACCGGCCAACCAAACACGTAAAAACACTTCTGGGCGCAAGCGCTAGCGCCAGCGTTTCGAGTGACAAAATATGCGCCAGATTCAGTTAACTTTTATCCTGTTCTAAGGATAAGTTCTCTGGAGACAGAGGTTTTCAAATAAGAAGACAAAGATATCTTCTTACCATATTTTACTGTTTCTATAATACAGGGTGTTCGGAAAGTCACTGTGCACTTATATAATCGAGATCGTCCACTCACGCTTGATGACCTGAAAACTGCAATAACTGCGTACATAAGGTCCATTTCAAAAGAAGAACTGACAAAGGTGTTTCAAAATAAAATAAGACGGGTCTAGGCCTGTATTGCTGTTAAAGGACATCACTTTCAACACCTTTTATAAGTTCTGATGGTCCCATCCATAACCTCTATCATATATGCAGTTATACTATTGTATGCTATTAAATAAATATAAGTGCACAGTGACTTTCCGAACACCCTGTATTACAGGTAATGCTTCAGCCTCTCGGTGAGATCAGACAGAATACAGGGCTATTTAAGTTTATTCATCCGATTTCAACTGAGAATACTTCCGTACCTATCAACCGTGCATCAACTGGGCATACACCACATGAAAGAAGAAATCTCTAAGTTTTACAAGATCACTACGAGAGGGGCTCCAAAGTCACGCCGTGGCCTAGCCTAGCAACAAACAGTCAGTGTGAAACTGGCGTCAGCACAGCAGAAGGCATTGTGTGTGTTGCAGTTTTCGAGCTGTAAATCGGTAGTCACAGTGCAGCATTTCCTCGAACTGCCGATACCACCGACGGATGCTCTGAGCACCCGGTGGATCTGTTCTGTAACGTCGACGAAACTCACGCTGCACTGTGACTACCGATTTACAGCTCGAAAACTGCAACACACACAAAACGCCTTCTGCTGTGCGGACACCATTTTCACACTGACTGTTTGTTGCTAGGCTAGGCCGTGACGTGACTTGGACCCTCTTGCAGTGATCTTGTAAAACTTATAGATTTTCTCTTTCATGTGGTGTATGCCCAGTTGATGCACGGTTGATAGGTACGGAAGTATTCTCAGTTAAAATCGGATGAATCATTTTAAATAGCCCTGTAGAATAAATTTGAAGTTACAGCGGTTTATATACTATCCATGCTAGTGACGTCATTATTATTTTATTTGAATAGTTTTTATGATTCTCAACAGGCTGAATTCTTTTTCAAAATATTTAAAGGTAAAGGCAAACTTTTGTTGTAACAGCATATTGACAGATAAGCAAGATATTTGAAGATGAAGTACATTTTTCTCTTAAACAGCATATTGACATATCTTGTTATCATGATTTGCCGAGTCAACTAAAAATGGAAGTTGAAATATGAATTTTATTAGGAATTAAAATTAAACATGCATATGAACCAAAGTTAAATACTTAAAATTTAAAATTAAGTGTTAATTTAGAGTTTCGGCAAGATACGACTTCATCTTTTACAACTAAGAGAGAATGTATAAAAAAAATTAACATTGCAGAATTTGACAAAATTATATGATTAAATGAGAAAAATAATTAGTTAATCATAAAAGAAATGAGTCATGAAGTATGAGAAGATATTATTGAACCAGAAATTACTTTAGAAAAAATTAAATGATTAAATAGAAAAAAAATATTCTCCAAGCTCTGCAGCAATATTACAGTATGTACAGTTGTGCGTCATGCGAGTTTGGACCTTATATGCAAAAATAAATGTTAGAATTATTCATTTTTACGCGTGTGTGTGTTTGCTGGAAGTGAAAACAAAGAATGAATAATGAACAATTTTAGGGAAGATGATAAAGAACAAAGAATCAAATATTATATTTCTAAATATTTTTTTATGACGGAAGAAGGGGCCAAGGGCCAATGCCCACAAAAATGCCAATCCCATAGAGGAAGAGGAGAGTGGCAAAATCAAGGTTCATTGTTTTCGAGATGTTTGAACACTCTGCGTTTGAAAGATTGGAGGTCAAAGACAGGGGGAAAGATAGATTGAGGAAGATTGTTCCAGAGTTCACCGGTTGAGTAGATGAAAGATTGAAAATACTGATTAAGCCTTGCGTTAGAGAGTTGCACGGAAAAGTAGAGAATGTGCTAAAAGTCGGATATTAAGCGCTCTCTTTAAAGGAGGCGGCATGTAGTTCGAGAGTTCAAAAGAGCAGCGTCCGTTATAATAGCGATAGTAAAGAGAGAGTGAGGCAACATTACGGCGAAGAGAGAGAGATTAAAGACAGTCAGTGAGAGGCGGGGAACTGATGAGATCAAAAAGCCTTTGGTTCCACCCAGTCAAGTAGATCTGTGTGGGTTAAGCCATCCCACACATGAGAACCATACATCATACATGGGCGGAGAAGACCCTTGTATAGAGACAACAACTGAATGGGGGTGAAGAAACTGCGGAGGCAGTACAACACGCCTAACCTCTTAGAAGCTATTTTAGAAAGAGCATATATGTAATCTTTCCAGGAAAGATCACGAGAAAAAGAAACGCCAAGAATGGTAAGAAAAGAGAGAGGAAAGATTGAGTTGTGTATTGTTGACATAGACGTACGAGCTGGGGGGACCGGGTGGGCTGAGGGGGGGCTGAATTCGGGCAAACTGACTCTGCATTCGGGCAAAATGAAAAAAATAATAGCTCGTAAGAGTTGGAGAAATGCTAGCCTTATACCATATTATAAATTCAGGATCAGAAAGTTATAAGATAATTTCATATTTTTATTTACTAGCTGTTATTAAGTACTTATTAAGCTGTTATTAGTACTTATAGGCTATTTTTTATTCCAAGTTTAATTTAGATTTTACTATGGTATTTAGCCCAAATAGGGACTATAAGACTGCTTAAAAATTCAAAAGAATATCTAATCTTTGTCGTGAGTTAATTGCTTTCTAAGCTTATCATGAATATTGAATTACTTGGTAAGTTGAAATTTTTATAATTAGTAAGGTACTAATACCTTATTAGCCAAATTAAATAGGTAAAGCCCTAGCCCCTAGGTCTATTCCTTTAAACTTGCTAGTATAATTTCATTTAGGCTAGGTCGAACTTTTATCAAACTCAAGTAAATTATGCAGGAAATGGCCTTATGTTTCTATTGTTATAGTGATGTGTTTTTTTTTTATTTCTCAAAAAATATGTTTCAACTTTCATTTTACATTGTGAGCACAGTAGGTGCGACTAAATTTACTGTATTTAAGTTGTGTTGGCTCACACGTTTTTATCTTTCTTATGCATGAATAAAATATTTGATATAGTCTTATACCCTATTAATCAAAATTAACTAAGTACCGGTAGGGATTACAATATATCATGGAAGTTGCATAAAATAATTTTGCAAGGCATTACACGTATCCTTTGGTAATGTTAGTGCTTCTAATGGCCTGTTGAAGTGAGGGAGCCTGAGCCTGTGATGATCCTAATTTCCTATATATATATATATATTATATATATATATATATTATATATTATATATAATATATATATATATATATATACACACACACACACAGTTAATTACATTAACTATCTAATTTCGAGCAAATTTGTATCAGCCCCCCCAAAAAGATTAGGTGCCGTACGCCTATGATTGTTGAAGGTAAGGGATCGTCGTGCCGAAGATTGTGATGAGTAGACAGATGAAGGAACTGAGTTTTTGAGGCACTGAAAGCCCACAAGGTTTTCTCTGCCCCAATTAGAGATAGTAGAAAGATCGGAGCTCAGGTGTATTATAGCCGTCCTACGTAAATCATGGAGTGACTGTTGAGAGGGATGCTTTGTGAAGAGGGTGAAGTGAAGAGTGAAATTATCGGCATAGGAGTGGATAGGACAGGAAATGAGACTTAATGGATCATTGATAAATAAAAGGAAGAGAGTAGGTGACAGGTCAGAGCCCTGAGAACACCACTAATAGCTTCAGGAGAAGAACAGTGGCCATCTACAGCCACGGCTATAGATCGGCCAGAAAGGAAATCAGAGATGAAGGCACAGATAGAAAGATAGAAACTGAAGGAGGGCAGTTTCGAAATTAATGATTTGTGCCAGACTCAATCAAAAGCTTTTGATAGGTTTAGCGCAATAGCAAAGCTTTCACCGAAATCCCGAAAGTAGCTTGACAAAGAGTCAGAAAGATATGCAAGAAAATCGCCAGTACACAGTCCCTTGCTGAACCCATACTGACGATCTGAAAGAAGAATGCGTTCAAGAATCTTCCTGTTAAGGATAGATTAAAAAACTTTAGAAAGGTAAAAAATCAAAGCAATTGGACGATAGTTGGAGCGATGAGAGCGGTCATCCTTCTTTGGGACAAGCTGAATGAAAGCGAACCAATAGGAAGGAAACGTACCAGATGAAAGACAAAAACGAATGAGTTTGCATAGGCAGGGTGTCAGCACAGAAGCGAAGTTCTGGAGAACAACAGGAGGAACACCATCAGGACAGTACGCCTTCGTAGAGTTGAGCCCAGATAGGGCAGAAAAAAATCTTTTGAAGCGATTCTAACAACAGACATAATTAAGTCAGAGGGGCGAGGAGATGGAGGAACAGCACCAGAATCATCCAGGGTTGAGTTAGAGGCCAAAGTTTGAGCGAAGAGTTCAGCTTTATTATGAGAAGAGACGGCAACTGAGCCGTCGGAAGGGAAAAGAGGACGGAAAGGAGAAGTAAAGATGTTGGAGAGGGTGGAGAGGTTCTTGCCTGGGTGCCAGAAAGAGCGAGAAGAATTAGAATTGGATCAGTCTTCACATTTTTGTCTCATGAAGGAATTTTTGGCGAGTCGAAGAGCAGATTTTGCATGATTCCGGGCAGAAATATAAGCTGAGTGAGAGTAAGCAGTTGGATGGCGACGGTACCTTCTGAAAGCCTCTTCTCTGTTGCGGATAGTACTAGAACAAGCAAAGTTAAACCACGGTAGGAATAGAATATGGAATGTACACCTTCATGCCCGAGAGAATTCCCTCCTTAATGAGCTCAGCACACTCGGAGAGGCCCCAGCCACGGAACCAGCGCTCATTCCATCTGAAATCAGAGAAGTACTGCCTAAGGGCCTCTCAATCAGCGGTGCCGAAGTATCAAAGACGTCTTGTGTTGGGAGGATCCAAAGGCCGAACTGGAGCGATAGGATAGGAGATAGATATATGATTGTGGTCGGAGGAGACAAACGGAGAAAAACGTTTAACAGAGTAAGAAAGAGGATGAGTGGTGAAAAATAAATTCAGAATGTTGGACCCATCTCCAAGGCGATCGGGGATAAGAGTACAATCTGATCTGATATACAGGGTGGGCGGAAAGTAGCTCCCTATTTTGGATTGGTAAAAAAATACGTATATTATTCATTTATTTCGGAAGAAATAATATGAAAAGGTAGGCATACATGGTAGTGTTTCTCTAAAATTCAATGTGGGCTCCAACTCTTTCCACCAGCTTCTGGAGCCGCCCAGGATGGCGTCCACTGACTTTAGCAGGAACTCCGGCGGGATGGAGGACATGACTTCCCGAATTCGGTCCTCCAGTCTTCCAATGTCCTCGGTTTGGTGCGGTAGACTTTCCTTTACCCACCCCCAAAGAAAGAAGTCGCACGGTGTCAAGTCGGGGCTCCTGGCTGGCCATTGATGTGGACCACGACGACCCATCCACGCCCAGGGAAGTGGGCATCCAGCCACTCACGGACAACAAGAGCGAAGTGCGGAGGGGCGCCATCTTGCATAAATATCAGATCGTCGATGTTCTCCCATGTGCTGACAACGGCAGACCTCGTTTCGCAACATAGCAAGGTACCGCTCAGCATTCATGGTTTGCGCAGAAGGAACGGGCCCACAACCTGATCTGAGGTCATACCACACCACACCGTTACACTGACCGATTCTGCCGTTTTTCAGCGGTAACCGTGCGACTTCTTTCTTTGGGGGTGGGTAAAGGAAGAAGTCTACCGCACCAAACCGAGGACATTGGAAGAACTGGAGGACGAATTCGGAAGTCATGTCCTCCATCCCGCCGGAGTTCCTGCAAAGTCAGTGGACGCCATTCCTGGGGCTCCAGAAGCTGGTGGAAAGAGTTGGAGCCCACATTGAATTTAGAGAAACCTACCATGTATGCCTACCTTTTCATATATTTCTTCCGAAATAAATGAATAATATACGTATTTTTTTACCAATCCAAAATAGGGAGCTACTTTCCGCCCACCCTGTATACAAAGGATACCTCAGAATTTTCCTAGCAACTTTGGGAAGTGATTTACAGAATTGAGCAAGGTGCAGCATAGCTTCGAAAACAATACAGTAACTTAGTAAGAAGAGAAATACCCAAAAGACAAAAATAAGTGTTCCTTTTAATTTCTTATTAAGCTAAGACATTGATCCTATACCAGATTTAATGAAATCAATCCTTAATCCATTTTAATTAGATCAGTTGAGGAGAGAAGAGAAGAAAATTATATTCCCAAAAAGGGACCGAAAAAAACTGGAATACTGTAAACAGTAAAAAAAAAAAAAAAAAAGTGAATTTCTCGAGAAGAATTATTTTCTTTCTTTCCCTCTTTTTTGGGTGAATTTAAAAAAAAAAGAAATCTTTCGATTTCACACAAAAGTAAGTTTTACAAACAGTTATCAAAATATAGAAAAAATAGGTGTTAAGCGAACCAGCGCTTTCACAGTAATGGCAATCAAAGTGGCACAGCATCAGGCGAAGGGAATGCGACTTTGCGCTTATCGCTTACTTCTCTTGAATTATTATCATAGGCACCATTGGAATTCGAACCTTCGACCTCAGTGTCTTTAGTTCGCTTATAAGAAAACGGTGTTACTAAAATATAGCTTTAGATCATTTATGTGACTTGGATAACATCGACAGGCCCGAGTGGCTTCACGTTTCCAGATTGTCATTTACCCACTCAGCTGCAGGCGCTACCCTTCCACACCTTAGCGTATATAGGGGGACCATGGCCCTTCCTTTGTACATCAAAATAAAAATACGGCTTCATGTATAAAATTTTTTAACTCGTTAAAATATATATATTTTTTTTTATTTGTGTGGATTAGGATAGTATAGTACTTTACACTTTGTTCATTTTGGAAATTAAATTTTAAAAAAATTTTTTTGTCTTTCAGTTTCAATTTTCAAAGAACCATTACCCTAAATGGCGTGAGTAGGCAGTGGCACACAGTTTATGGTTTTCAAGCCGTGCGAACGTTTTTGTCGCGTTTCAGTTTGCGCCGGCCAGAGATCGCCGATCGTTCCCACACTGATTTCTTAATATTGTTATTCGTTAATCGACATGGGCGCCCGCAGGTAGGGGCAAGGGGGGGGCGCTTGCCCCCCCCCTGGAAATGCCAAGAAAATATATTAAATATTTTCTAAGAAAATATTTATATCCTAAACTTGCTGAAAAGTATCCAACTGCCTCCTAAAGGGTGAAAATTTTTATTTGTGTGCATGATAAAAGGTTGCTACCTTTTTATTTGTTCACGGGAGAAAATCAACTCCAACAAAAATGATTTTATGGAAAAGGTTGTTCATAATTTTGGTAGTGACCGCAGACGACTACAATTCCTATTCAATGAGCAGTGTAGGTGATGCTCGAAACACCGTTTTCAAATTAGGTACAACATTTACTTCAGTGTGCTTTTTTTCTTCATTCTATCTGTTTCTGTTATAAATAAAATAAATGATTGTTATCATGTGCATTGTATGTATATACAATATATATTTGCATTTTCCATTACAGAAAAATGCAACACTAAACTGCTTAGAATTAACCTGCTGGTTCCTAAGGGTCAAAAGTTTTTTGCTTGCTCCGGTCCCTACCTATTAATACATTAAATTTTGCCCCCCCTTGGAAAAAATCCTGCGGGCGCCCATGTTAATCGATGGTTGTATTTAAATCCAATTCTCGCAAGCTCGCAACTTACAAACATGTTCAGTCTGGTTGGAGTTGCAGAAGAGTTACTTAAGGTCTCCGATGTCCGAAGAAAGATTAAACGGTCTGGTTTCAGTATTTGTTCACAAGGATATTGAATATTGATGAAGTTATTGATAAATTTGGCGGGTGTAATCGACTGCTTGATTTCACATCATAGGCTTTGCATAGTGTAGCTGATTTTGTGAAATCAAACACTCATATTTGTATTTGGGTTAAATCTGATTTATGTTAATTTAAGTTCTTTTTTCAACTAAAACTAAACTAGTTTCAGATCTTTTTAAAGGATCTAATAACTGTCAAGGTAATTTGAGTAATATACAAATAATAAGACATATTGATCTCTTATCTCTTTCATGCGCATATTATTCAGGGATATCTACTATACAAGCAGTTGCATATACTAATTTAGCGATTATATCACATCCCGCAAATTCCACGCGGCTGTTTAAACTTTCTATACAGAGAAAGAATCGCATCTCAAAATGTGCCCCCCACCCCACCCCCAACTGGTTAGACCTATATATGTCACTGCTTCCAACAGTGCTTTCTTTCATTTTCGTACCCGAAACACAGTTGTCCTTTTAATAGTTTGCATTCCACAAAACATGTTATGTCAGAATACAATTAACAAAACATGAAATAAACAAACCAGAGAAATTACTGAATTGGCCAGTGACATATTTCATATGTTATTTTTAAGGTAATAGAAAATGGTGACACATTTATCTATATTCTATATAGTGGCAACATAACTGTTTATGGTAATAATTTAAATACACACACACACGATATATATATAAATATATATATATATATATACACACACACAAGACCCTTTAAATGCATACGCAATTATACCCCACACTGATGATAAATTCTACTTACATCGTACGTTTGGCATGAAATTATGTTATTCATTAATGTTGATTAAATACGTCAGTCTCCCTTTCGTTTTCGAAAAGAAAATGGAAATTTGGAGTTCAATTCATTTTACTTTTTGTATTGAATTATAACTTTTATTTGCTTATGTATTTATTATTCGAAACGCGGAACTGATAATTTCGAATAATGATTCTTCATCTCATTTCATCATCGCAGGAAAACAAGAATAAATTTTGCGTTGTAAATCAAATTCAGGCCTTCACGCGTGTAGTACGTTAACATACGTTTTCGGAAAGCTTAGATACGTTTTAGAAACATTATTTACCTACGTTTACTAACGTATCTATGTTTGTTGGGATATTTTTTATGTTTGTAGATTTTTAATTCTGATGGCAAAAGAAAACAGTAGCTATATTTGAAATTCTAAAAACAGTTATAAATCAAATCTAAACTAACAGAATCTAATCTAACATAATACAACCAAAAAGCAAAGCAAAGCAAACTAACCGGGTATTCTTAACAAAGGGGGGACTTCATCCCCCCGAAATCCGCATTATTATTATTAGTATAATTATCATTATTATATGTCTCGGATTTTCATGTCCAACAAAGTACACTCAAGAGTATTTTTTCCGCTGCTACAAGATTAAATGCTACAAAACTGTCCCTTACATGAGAGAGAGAGAGAGAGAGAGAGAGAGAGAGAGAGAGAGAGAGAGAGAGAGAGAGAGAGTTACAAGGAAAAGAAGTACCTCAAAAGGCCTTGCGGCCCATACCGAGGAGGTACCAATGGCAACGGGTGCAAGGGAAAATTTTCTACACACTCAAATAGTGTGCAAGATTTGGTCTAACCTTTTCTTGAACTGATCCACAGAGGAACTGTTCACAACTTCCGAAGGTAACCTGTTCCATGTGTCACAGATCTTATACGTAAAGTAATTCCCACACACACTAGTCCTAAACCGTTTCAAATCCAACTTCCAACCATTGTTGCGAGTTGGGTTATCATTTAAACTAAACATACTTCTAAAATCGACATCGTTCAACCCACGTAAGAGCTTGAAAACCTTGATCAGTTGACCGCGCAGCCTCCGAGTTTCAAGCGAAAACAAGTTCAGGGCGCGTAACCGTCAATTGTAGCCCATATGCCTAACAGAAGGGATTAACTTTGTAGCCCTCGCCTGCACTCGCTCCAGCCTCTCAATATCTTTCCTGAGGGTGGGCGACCAGAACTGCACAGCATACTCCAGGTGCGGCCGAACAAGGGAATTGTACAGTGAGAGCACAATCTCCTTGTTCCGAAACTGAAATTGCCTCCTGATATAACCCAATAGTTTCTGGGCTTTCTTTCCACCTCTACACACTGTTTCGTAAACTTAAGGTCGCTGCTAATTAGCACACCCAAGTCCTTTTCTAAATCAGTCACCTCGATATTACTACCCAACATCGAGTAGTCCGACTTGGGATTGGCGTAGCCAATGTGCATCACTTTGCATTTACCGAAGTTAAACGGCGTTTGCCATTTTTCGGACCACTCTCCTATCCTACCTAGGTCCGCACGCAGTTCCTCGATCGCTTCGGGCGTCCCAACATTGGCCCCAAGCTTGGTGTCATCAGCGAATTTGCGATCCGACTGACGATGCCACCGTCGATATCATTATGTAAATGATAAACAACAGTGGCCCCAAAACGGAACCCTGAGGAACCCCACTAGTGACCGAGGCACAACCCGAACTAGCCCCTTTAATTACAACCCTCTGCCGCCTATTCCTCAGCCAGTTTTCAATCCACCTACCTATTTCGCCACCGATACCCAGCGCACGCACTTTCGCCATTAGCCGGCGGTGAGGTACCTTATCAAAGGCTTTCTGAAAGTCGAGATAAAGTATATCAATCGCCCTACTCTTATCATACTCACTCAACATGACGTGGAAAAACTCGAGCAAGTTGGTGAGACACGACCTATGCCGTCTAAACCCATGTTGGGAGTCCCCAAGCAGCTTGTAGGAATCCAAATGGTCAACGATCCTATCAGCTATTATCCCTTCTAATAATTTACCTACAACTGAAGTGAGACTAATGGGACGATAGTTCCCTGGACTTTCGTGATCCCCTTTCTTAAAGATAGGGGTCACGTTGGCTTCCCTCCAGTCACCAGGCACCTGGCCCATCTCCAACGATTTGTTGAAGACTGTAGCCAGGTGGGGAGCCACCTGGTCGCGCACTTCTCGCAACACTCTGGGGAGAAACTGGTCTGGCCCAGGAGCCTTAAACGCGCTCAGTTTGTCTATTCTATCGGCAACGACTGTCGCGTACATCTAACACTATCCAGGCCAGCACCTTCGTGCCTCACGCCTGGCTCGGGATGACGCGGGTATCCTCCCTGGTGAACACTCCCGCAAAGTACTCAGTAAGCGCATTAGCGATGTCCGCGTCGGAGGTCCGCAGTAAGCCGCTTCCGTCCTTTAACGGACCTATCATGCTTCTAATGAGCTTTCTACTATTAACATAACTGAAGAATTCCTTAGGGTTCCCCTTGCAGAGGCTTGCCACCCGTAGTTCTTCGTTACGTTTCGCTAGTCTAACCTTCGCCTTCACTTCCCTACACAGGCGGACATACGCTTCAGTGTTCTCGTGGGAACGATTGGCCTTCGCCCTCCTATACGCTACTTTCCTATTTCGGATAGCCAAAGCGATGTCACGATTGAACCACTTAGGCTGCGTTGAAGCAGGTGTGACCGGTTTTGAGGGTATGGCAGCAGACTGCAGCACCATAAACTCGTCCCGGAATGCACTCCACACCCGCTCAACATCGCCGCCGACCTAACCCCATCTCACCTACGCTATCCCTGAGGCTAACAAAAGTCTGCCCGCCGGAGATCGAGCTTACTGCCTCTCGATTTACTACGCTTCACCCGAGGGACGCGCACACGGAACCTAATCAGACCGTGATCACTCCCGCCATCGATTCGTCAACGGTGAGGCCAGTGACGAGAGATAGAGAGAGAGAGAGAGAGAGAGAGAGAGAGAGAGAGAGAGAGAGAGAGAGAGAGAGTTACAAGGTTACAAGGAAGTACCTGAAAAGGCCTTGCGGCCCATACCGAGGAGGTACCAATGGCAACGGGTGCCAGGGAAAATTTTGTAAAAGTTTATTTTTCTTTCAACTATCCTAGCAGTAGTAGAAAACTGGATAGAAAAGTAGAAGGCTCTCTCCCCACCCTCCGCTCCCTCCCTGCCAGAGGCAGGTACGGAAAAAGGTTGAAGAAAGTACCTTGACCCTGGAAAAGTAGCCAAGGAAATTTTACAGGAAAGTGGAGAATATATAAATAGCTCTATATTTAGCTTGCTCACAGAGACACCGTGCAAGCGATCTCCTGCAGAGTTTTCTTATGTTTTAGTCTTCAACTATGAGAGTATTCAGTACTAAGTCTAGCCTATTTTTAAACACATTTACACTTTGACTGGAAACAACCTCTGAGGGAAGTTGGTTCCAGATATTAACTATTTTATAGGGAAAGAAATTTCCGCAGACTGAGGTCCTAAATGTCTTTACACACTCAAATAGTGTGTGTGCAAGATTTCGTCTACCCTTTTCTTGAACTGATCCACAGAGGAACTGTTCACAACTTCTGGAGGTAACCTGTTCCACGTGTCACAGATCTTATAAGTAAAGTAATTCCCACACACACTAGTCCTAAACCGTTTCAAATCCAACTTCCAACCATTGTTGCGAGTTGGGTTATCATTTAAACTAAACATACTTCTAAAATCGACATCGTTGAACCCGCGTAAGAGCTTGAAAACCTCGATCAGTTGACCACGCAGCCTCCGAGTTTCAAGCGAAAACAAGTTCAGGGCGCGTAACCGTCGATTGTAGCCCATATGCCTAACGGAAGGGATTAACTTTGGGGCCCTCGCCTGCACTCGCTCCAGCCTCTCAATATCTTTCCTGAGGGTGGGCGACCAGAACTGCACAGCATATTCCAGGTGCGGCCGAACAAGGGAATTGTACAGAGAGAGCACAATCTCCTTGTTCGGAAACTGAAATTGCCTCCTGATATAACCCAATAGTTTCTGGGCTTTCTTTTCCACCTCTACGCACTGTTTCGTAAACTTAAGGTCGCTGCTAATTACCACACCCAAGTCCTTTTCTAAATCAGTCACCTCGATATGACTCCCCAACATCGAGTAGTCCGACTTGGGATTGGCGTAGCCAATGTGCATCACTTTGCATTTACCCAAGTTAAACGGCATTTGCCATTTTTCGGACCACTCTCCTATCCTACCTAGGTCCGCACGCAGTTCCTCGATCGCTTCGGGCGTCCCAACATTGGCCCCAAGCTTGGTGTCATCAGCGAATTTGACGATCCGACTGACGATACCACCGTCGATATCATTTATGTAAATGATAAACAACAGCGGCCCCAAAACGGAACCCTGAGGAACCCCACTAGTGACCGAGGCCCAACCCGAACTAGCCCCTTTAATTACAACCCTCTGCCGCCTATTCGTCAGCCAGTTTTCTACCCACCTACCTATTTCCCCAGAGAGAGAGGAGGAGAGAGAGAGAGAGGAGGAGAGAGAGAGAGAGTTACAAGGAGTTACAAGGAAAAGTAGTATCTCAAAAGGCCTTGCGGCCCATACCGAGGAGGTACCAATGGCAACGGGTGCCATGGAAAATTTTGTACACACTCAAATAGTGTGCAAGATTTGGTCTAACCTTTTCTTGAACTGATCCACAGAGGAACTGTTCACAACTTCCGAAGGTAACCTGTTCCATGTGTCACAGATCTTATACGTAAAGTAATTCCCACACACACTAGTCCTAAACCGTTTCAAATCCAACTTCCAACCATTGTTGCGAGTTGGGTTATCATTTAAACTAACATACTTCTAAAATTGACATCGTTGAACCCGCGTAAGAGCTTGAAAACCTCGATCAGTTGACCGCGCAACCTCCGAGTTTGAAGCGAAAATAAGTTCAGGCGCGTAACCGTCGATTGTAACCCATATGCCTAACGGAAGGGATTAACCTTGTGGCCCTCGCCTGCACTCGCTCCAGCCTCTCAATATCTTTCTTGAGGGTGGGCGACCAGAACTGCACAGCATACTCCAGGTGCGGCCGAACAAGGGAATTGTACAGTGAGAGCACAATCTCCTTGTTCCGAAACTGAAATTGCCTCCTGAAATAACCCAATAGTTTCTGGGCTTTCTTTTCCACCTCTACACACTGTTTCGTAAACTTAAGGTCGCTGCTCATTAGCACACCCAAGTCTTTTTCTAAATCAGTCACCTCGATATTACTACCCAACATCGAGTAGTCCCACTTGGGATTGGCGTAGCCAATGTGCATCACTTTGCATTTACCCAAGTTAAACGGCATTTGCCATTTTTCGGACCACTCTCCTATCCTACCTAGGTCCGCACGCAGTTCCTCGATCGCTTCGGGCGTCCCAACACTGGCCCCAAGCTTGGTGTCATCAGCGAATTTGGCGATCCGCCTGACGATGCCACCGTCGATATCATTTATGCAAATGATAAACAACAGTGGCCCCAAAACGGAACCCTGAGGAACCCCACTAGTGACCGAGGCCCAACCCGAACTAGCCCCTTTAATTACAACCCTCTGCCGCCTATTCCTCAGCCAGTTTTCAATCCACCTACCTATTTCCCCACCGATACCCAGCGCGCGCACTTTCGCCATTAGCCGGCGGTGAGGTACCTTATCAAAGGCTTTCTGAAAGTCGAGATAAAGTATATCAATCGCCCTACTCTTATCGTACTCACTCAACATGACGTGGAAAAACTCGAGCAAGTTGGTGAGACACGACCTATGCCGTCTAAACCCATGTTGGGAGTCCCCAAGCAGCTTGTAGGAATCCAAATGGTCAACGATCCTATCAGCTATTATCCCTTCTAATAATTTACCTACAACTGAAGTGAGACTAATGGGACGATAGTTCCCTGGACTTTCGTGATCGCCTTTCTTAAAGATAGGGGTCACGTTTAACGGTCTACAACACCCATTGGGTAAGTTGTGAGAATTTCGATTAGGCAGCATCCTACGTCACATTGCTACGGGAATTAATTCAACCGGTAGATACCGTGAGAGGGCAGGGACTAAAACTCACAATCTCACCCCTTGCAAGATGTTACCTCCCTGTTGAAACTCACAAGATTTCGGGCCCCTTCAGAGCCCAATCTGTGACCTTCCATCTTCTACTTATTGCTGATCGCTAGCCCTATGGGCCTCCATAGGCACCGGGGAGACAGTTGCTCCGACGATCCGAGGCGTTGGGCGCGCGATTGATGGAAAATTTTGGCCGAAGTCATAGGCCCTATGACGCGCTACTTATAAGTCAACGAGTGGTTTATAGAGGGGTCTGCGGCCGGGCTGGGATCACCCCGGCCCTACCTTTTCATAGGTGCTTTCAGCCACGGTCAAACTTCGATAGGTACCCGGGGACGTGGACCGAGAACTAATTGAACGGCTACAGAGGCTACTTTGCGCGGCTACTAGCTCCATTCGCAAAATTCTCCAGGTTGTCCCCGGCACACGCTTAGACTCATCGGCGATCCCATTACTCCGGGAACCCAATACGACGCCTATCCATTAGGCCTATGGCTCTGGGGAGAAGATTAGATTAGATTTCCCCCCGACTCCTAGCCTTACACAAATTCATGGAATCATAGGCTAACCAACGTGGTGCAAGGTACGGTCGTCACGTGTTGTCGTACCCCGAAAGACTTATCGGGTCCCCTTGACTCCGGGAACCCAATACAGCCTATTCATAGGCTAATGGCTAGGGGAGAAGATTCCCCCCGACTCTTAGCCCAAGAAATGGAATGATCAGCTAATCGACGCAGTGCACTGGTCAATCACGTGACCGAAAAGAACACCTCCCACATCGGTGGGGGATAAGGGATCTCCTGAGCCCCGGACCCCTTCGTAAATTGCTTCGAAATCTATGCTGAGAGGGAGAAACCCGTCGTTCCCCGATAGGGACATAGGTCCTATGCCAGAGGAACTCAAGGTACCCCAGTTTTACTCCCAACGGACCTATCATGCTTCTAATGGGCTTTCTACTATTAACATAACTGAAGAATTCCTTAGGGTTCCCCTTGCAGAGGCTTGCCACCCGTAGTTCTTCGTTACGTTTCGCTAGCCTAACCTTCGCCTTCACTTCCCTACACAGGCGGACATACGCTTCAGTGTTCTCGTGGGAACGATTGGCCTTCACCCTCCTATACGCTACTTTCCTATTTCGGATAGCCGAAGCGATGTCACGATTGAACCACTTAGGCTGCGTTGAAGCAGGGGTGACCGGTTTTGAGGGTATGGCAGCAGACTGCAGCACCATAAACTCGTCCCGGAATGCACTCCACACTCCCTCAACATCGCCGCCAACCTCTAACCCCATCTCTCCTACGCTATCCCTGAGGCTAACAAAGTTCGCCCGCCGGAGATCGAGCTTACTGCCTCTCGAGTTACTACGCTTCACCCGTGGGACGCACACACGGAACCTAATAAGACCGTGATCACTCCCGCCCAATGATTCGTCAACGGTGAGGCCAGTGACGAGGTTGTCTTCGGTCGTGAACACTAAGTCTAGAACGCTTTCGCCTCGTGTAGGCTCGTTGACCCACTGAGTGAGGAAGTTCTCATCAGCAAAGTCAACTAGCCTCCTCCCTTCAGCATCGGCAGTCCTGTTTTCCCACTTTTTGCCGCGAAAGTTGAAGTCTCCTAAAACTACACACACCCTATCCCCTAGCAGGCTACTGAGTTCGGTGTACAGGGCTGTATCCTCCTCGAGGAGGAGATGCGGAGGTCTGTACACCAAGATTAACCTATAGCTCGTCCCTCCCACATTCAGATCGACGCCAAGCAGCTCCCGTTCCGACCGGAACTGGCAGTCAACCGGACTCAACGTGTCTCTGACGTATATTAGTACCCCACCCCCCTCCCCACGGGTGCGGTCTTTGCGAAACATTCTATACCCGGGAATTTCGAACTCCCCAACGTAGTCCCTACGATCAGTATGAATCCAGGACTCGGTGATAGCAACGATATCCTGGTATTCTGATGCTAAGAGCGCCAGTAGCTCGCAAAACTTGTTCCTAATCGACCTAGCATTAAAAAGCATTGCACGGAGGGAGCCACCCCTATTCTGACCGCCCCCTAGCATGACCCGTTTCCCGAACAGCCAGGGCTGTCGGGAGTTGAAGAGCCCCTCACTAACGAGGGGGCAACTTCCGCAGGAGCCTGAGCCCCCTCCAACGTAGGAGGGTCACCCACCTGTACCTGGACGCACCCTTCAATTGAAGGTACGTCCGCCACCGGCTCATCATCATCCCTCCCCGGTGGGGGCCCATCATCTCTCCCCGGACTCAACCTCACCATTCTGTATACGTGCCGGTCGAGCAGCGCGCCTAGCACACCTTTACCCTTGTTATTGAGGTGGACACCATCTCTCTGGTAAAGGTCCCACCTACCTAAAATGCGTCGAAGGGGTCAATAAACCTCACGCCCAGCGGGACGCACAAGTCTTGCACCCTCTCGTTGATGCCAATGACCTTACTGAGTGCGTGGTCACTGGCATTCATTCGCGGTAAAATTCCCATTAACATTCCCCTGTCTGTCTTCAGTTTTAGATCATCCGCAAGAGACATGATCTCGGTGATGATCCCCTCTGAAAGACCTACCCTACCGCCTTTGAGGAACAGGTCGTTGCCACCAGCGTGGACAACGATCGCAGTCCTCCGACTAGCCACGCGCACCTTCTCTACCTCCTTCCTTAAGTGAGTCGTTCCCCGCCCAGGTAAGCACCTTACCTTCCTCCCATCCCGGTTTGCAGAAGCAAAGTACTTCTCCTGGCCCCTGATCTGTGAGTCCCCAATCAAAACGGTGTCTTCCTCCTTCGAGCACAGGAGACTAAAGCGGTTAGAGGTCCTGACAGGGGCAACTGGGGTCTCAGGCTTCGGCTTCGCAGCCTTCTTGCCTGAGACCTTTCGAAACCCGTCGCCACCCATACACGCAGTTACACCACCCGACCCACCCCGACCGGTAGCTACATCCTTCGGTTTCTTTGGGCCATCAGTAGGCCCCTTCCCACCCTTTTTCTTCATCGGCCCCTTCCCACCCTTCTCTATCGACCCCTTCCCACCCTTCTCTATCAGCCCCTTCTTTGCGCCCTCCACCTTACGCCGCGTTTCCAAGCATTCCACGTGGGTCGCTGGCGATTCCTGACACTGATTTAGGACCCTGGCCCCGGTTGCACCTCTACCCTTTCTCCGCGGTCCCGAGATCTGTCCATTCCATCGCTGGACCGCCCTTCCACGGCAGCTATCCTATCCTGAATGAGCTCCGGGTTAGGCGGCAGTGCAGCCTCGTCAGTGACTGCCGCACCTCCAACAGCCGGTCTGGACGACTCGAGCCGCCGGGCCCTCTCCTCTAGCTTCTCGTAAAACCGCATGAGTTCGCAAAAGCGGCACATGCTGGAGTGGTTGATCTTCTCGAAGCAAGCTTCTTTGAAGTTCGTCACCCACTGGTTCACTTCACACTTCGCACATTCAGCCTTCAATTTCTGCGGTCCAGTCATTGTAACTTTTTTTTTTCTTTTTTCAAATTCTGAATACTCTGAATAAGATAAAGCGTTCTAGCAATGAAAACTCTGAAAAACGTTCTGACCAGTATATAAAAAGGGGGGGGGGGGTGAATTCTTCCCGCGCGTAGACGCATCCACCTATTTGCAAGTGACGTTCATCCCTTCCAGAAGACTACACCTCTCCTGCTGCCGCACCGACCAAAGGTCTCCCCAGGGCCGGACAGTCCCAAACGTGTCGCAGCTACCAACTGACAAACACTCGCGACGCAGGCGTCACGGATTTTCCGCCAGGAGCGACAGCGAGATGCAGCCCCTTACTAAGTCTCACTAGTCACTCACAAGCGGCCAGACTCTTAGAATCCAGTGTTCAAGGGATATCCCACCAGACCCAGAGGCTGCGCCCGAGACTTTACGCTGGCCTGGCAGCCAGCTGGGCAGTAAAGCTCTCTCACCTCAGAGCAGTACAGCCAAGCACCATCAATTGGTCACCAAAGAACGGTCGCAGGGGGCTGGTCAGGCCATTACGCGTTAGGAATGGGCTTAACGGGGCACTAGCCACACTCCATTCATCGCGCCCCTACGCCTGCGACCCCTCCATCCCAGTCTCTCACAACCTACGAGCGTTAAATGGTGTTATTTATTGAGGTTCCAAAGCCTCTCTTCCCACGCATGAGGTAGCAGTCGGGTCCTAATAGTAAAAGAAGAGAAAAAGACTTAATACTAAGTTTTTTTTTTTTTTTTTTTTTTTTTTTCAGAGGAGAACAACCTTAACGTAAGCTAAAAGGACAGAGTAGGGATGGGATGGGGTCCTAGTAACCCACGGGACGGATTGTGCGAAATACTTCACCCGCCCTCCCGAAAGAGAGAGAGAACCTAAAGGAACTGGCAGCCAGTTCCTCTAGAATCCCACGACTCGGGACCGGAGGGCTGTCACACCCCAAGTATAAAGTTTACTACATCCAGAAGAAATGTGCATAACCTTTATACCCCCTGCGGGGTGCATAACCTTTATACCCCCTGCGGGGGAGGAGAGAGAGAGAGAGAGGAGGAGAGAGAGAGAGGAGAGAGAGAGGAGGAGGAGAGAGAGAGAGAGAGAGAAGGAGAGAGAGAGAGAGAGAAGGAGAGAGAGAGAGGAAGAGAAGAGAGAGAGAGAGAGAGGAGAGAGAGAGAGAGAAGGAAGAGAGAGAGAGAGAAGGAGAGAGAGAGAGAGAAGGAGAGAGAGAGAGAAGGAGAGAGAGAGAGAGAGAAGGAGAGAGAGAGAGAGAGAAGAGAGAGAGAGAGAGAGAGAGAGAGAGAGAGAAGGGAGAGAGAGAGAAGGAGAGAGAGAGAGAGAGAAGGAGAGAGTTACAAGGAGTTACAAGGAAAAGAAGTACCTCAAAAGGCCTTGCGGCCCATACCGAGGAGGTACCAATGGCAACGGGTGCCAGGGAAAATTTTCTACACACTCAAATAGTGTGCAAGATTTGGTCTAACCTTTTCTTGAACTGATCCACCGAGGAACTGTTCCTGTTATTAAAAGTTTATTTTTCTTTCAACTATCCTAGCAGTAGTAGAAAACTGGATAGAAAAGTAGAAGGCTCTCTCCCCACCCTCCGCTCCCTCCCTGCCAGAGGCAGGTACGGAAAAAGGTTGAAGAAAATACCTTGACACTGGAAAAGTAGCCAAGGAAATTTTACAGGAAAGTGGAGAATATATAAATAGCTCTATATTTACCTTGCTCACAGAGACACCGTGCAAGCGAACTCCTGCAGAGTTTTCTTATGTTTTAATCTTAAACTATCAACGTGCTAAAGTAATTCCCACATATACTAGTCCTAAATCGTTTCAAATCCAACTTCTAACCATTGTTGCGAGTTGGGTTATCATTTGAACTAAACATGCTTCTAAAATCGACATCTTTGAACCCGCGTCACGTAAGCATCGATTGTAGCCCATATGCCTAACGAAAGGGATTAACTTTGTGGCATTTTTCGCCAGTTTTCAATCCACCTACCTACTTCCCCACCAATACCCAGCGCGCGCACTTCGGCCATTAGCCGGCGGTGAGGTACCTTATCAAAGGCCTTCTAATCAATCGCCCTACTCTTATCATACTCACTCAACATGACGTAGAAAAACTCGAGCATGATGGTGAGACACGACCTATGACGTCTAAACCCATGTTGGAGTCCCCAAGTAGCTTGTAGGAATCCAAATGGTCAACAATCCTACTCGCTATTATCCCCTCTAAATATTTACCTACAACTGAAGGAGAGAGAGAGAGGAGGAGAGAGAGAGAGAGAGAAGGAGAGAGAGAGAGAGAAGGAGAGAGAGAGAGAGAGAAGGAGAGAGAGAGAGAGAGAAGGAGAGAGGAGAGAGAGAAGGAGAGAGGAGAGAGAGAAGGAGAGAGAGAGAGAGAGAAGGAGAGAGAGAGAGAGAGAAGGAGAGAGAGAGAGAAGGAGAGAGAGAGAGAGAAGGAGAGAGAGAGAGAAGGAGAGAGAGAGAGGAGAAGGAGAGAGAGAGAGAGAGGAGAGAGAGAGAGAAGGAGAGAGAGAGAGAGAGGAGGAGAGAGAGAGATTTGTTGAAGACTGTAGCCAGGTGGGGAGCCACCTGGTCGCGCACTTCTCGCAACACTCTGGGGAGAAACTGGTCTGGCCCAGGAGCCTTAAACGCGCTCAGTTTGTCTATTCTATCGGCAACGACTGTCGCGGTACATCTAACACTATCCAGGCCAGCACCTTCGTGCCTCACGCCTGGCTCGGGGATGACGCGGGTATCCTCCCTGGTGAACACTCCGGCTAGGGTGACAATAAAAATCGAAAGTTGGAGTTTTTTATTGGCCATTTGTTCAATGCTGCTACTACATGAGAAAACAATGTACTGTAAATATTGGGTCATTCAGATAATATTTAAGGGTGTCTCAAGTGAGGTAAATAATTCTCCTTATAACAAATTAATTGTTCATTACCTAGTAAAAATAAATTAATATTTTTTTTAATTAATGTAAATAAACGTTAGTTTTAGTTCATAAAGTTTAAGTGCAGGCGTACTCCAATCGTAATAAGTAATTAAAAAAAATATTAATGAATAAGGAGAATTATTTACCTCACTTGAGACACCCTTAAATATTATCTGAATGACCTAACATTTACAGTACATTGTTTTCTCATGTAGTAGCAGCATTGAACAAATGACCAATAAAAAACTCCAACTTTCGATTTTTATTGTCACCCTAACACTCCCGCAAAGTACTCATTAAGCACATCAGCGATGTCCGCGTCGGAGGTCCGCAGAACGCCGCTTCCGTCCTTTAACGGACCTATCATGCTTCTAATGGGCTTTCTACTATTAACATAACTGAAGAATTCCTTAGGGTTCCCCTTGCAGAGGCTTGCCACCCGTAGTTCTTCGTTACATTTCGCTAGCCTAACCTTCGCCTTCACTTCCCTACACAGGCGGACATACGCTTCAGTGTTCTCGTGGGAACGATTGGCCTTCGCCCTCCTATACGCTACTTTCCTATTTCGGATAGCCGAAGCGATGTCACGATTGAACCACTTAGACTGCGTTGAAGCAGGGGTGACCGGTTTTGAGGGTATGGCAGCAGACTGCAGCACCATAAACTCGTCCCGGAATGCACTCCACTCTCCTTCAACATCACCGCCAACCTCTAACCCCATCTCTCCTACGCTATCCCTGAGGCTAACAAAGTTCGCCCGCCGGAGATCGAGCTTACTGCCTCTCGAGTTTTACGCTTCACCCGAGGGACGCACACACGAAACCTAATAAGACCGTGATCACTCCCGCCCAATGATTCGTCAACGGTGAGGCCAGTGACGAGGTTGTCTTCGGTCGTGAATACTAAATCTAGAACGCTTTCGCCTCGTGTAGGCTCGTTGACCCACTGAGTGGGGAAGTTCCCATCAGCAAAGTCAACTAGCCTCCTCCCTTCAGCATCGGCAGTCCTGTTTTCCCACTTTATGCCGCGACAGTTGAAGTCTCCTAAAACTACACACACCCTATCCCCTAGCAGGCTACTGAGTTCGGTGTACAGGGCTGTATCCTCCTCGAGGAGGAGATGCGGAGGTCT
>JAJOZX010009332.1:57500-70000 GCA_023014485.1 Bathynomus jamesi
CGTCCACAGGAGTAGTGGGCACACATCTGGTCGAATGTGTCCACACCACCTTTCGTGTGATTGTAGAACTCGATGATCTCCGGCTTTCCTGTGGGTCCCAGGGCTGGCTGTGTGTGCATAGAAGACAACAGCAAGACGAGCTTCTTCTTGGTCTTGGACTTTGTTGGGATATATGTCACCAGAGTCATTTCCTTGGTGAAAAGGAATGCACTTGACCCTAGCCTGCGACTGGCCGTTTCCTTCATCTGCGACGGTATCTCCTTTTTATTTCCCCTGACCGTTCCAACAAGGTTCATGCCACAGTCTAAGAGGTCCGTCACTAAGGGCACAGACGTGAACCAGTTGTCTGTGGTTACATTCCTTTGTGTCTGGTGGTATGGCCTGGTCAGCTCCTTGGTGTAGTAATGGCCAAGGTTGATGCCCTGCATGGGTCTTGTCCCATCCTTCCCCAGATAAGGAATCGCACCCACTAAGTACTTGCTATTGCTGTCATTGGCAAGAACAAGCTTGATCCCGTATTTAGCCGGCTTGTTGGGGATGTACATTCGGAAGGGGCACCTGCCTCTGAAACCAAGCAGCTGTTCGTCGACAGTCAGGTTCTCGCTAGGCAAGTACATCCTCCCACAATTTCCTATAAAGTTGTCCCAGATCTTCCTAATGGCTGCGAACTTATCTGTCTTCCGCCTCTCCTCCCGTGTGTCAGGGTCATCAAAACGCAGACAATTCAGTAGGAACTCGAATCGACCCTGAGACATGGCCGCACGGTATGTGGCTGCGCCGGTGCAGGGGTTCCACATCTCTGATGTTGATAGATGATTGTCCCTCTGGCAGCCACTGAAGATGATAACCCCCAGAAGTGCACGCACCTCGGCTGGTTCTGTTCGAGTGTGTGTTCCAGTCTGCCAGCCGTACTTGGCAGCCTGCAAGTGGATTCGCTTGTTGCTCCATTCAACAATCTCGTCGATGATTTGGTCCTCAAACAGCAACGTGAAGCACTTGATTGGGGTGTCAGCACTCCGTGCCTCCGCTGTTGGCCCTGTGGTCATGCCGGATGGAAGGATGTTCCGTGATGGAGTTCTCATCGACGAACGAGACTGTGGCCGGCAACTCCACCTGAAGCCAGAAGTGCTTGCCAGGGTGCTGGTGTGGAAGTCAACGACTGAGGGAGCGTCGTCGTCCTCATCAGGGCGCCTTTTTCTTCCCCTACGAGCAGCCGGGGCATCAGGAGAGGCAGCATGGGCATCAGGAGAGGCGGCAGGGGCATCAGGAGAGGCGGCAGGGGCATCAGGAGAGGCGGCAGGGGCGGCAGGGGCATCAGGAGAGGCGGCAGGGGCATCAGGAGAGGCGGCAGGGGCATCAGGAGAGGCGGCAGGGGCATCAGGAGAGGTGGCAGGGCATCAGGAGAGGCAGCATGGGCATCAGGAGAGGCAGCAGACGTAGAGGCACCAGGGTCTGGGTCGAACACATGGCGGCTGGTGATAGGCCTAGCTGTCACGTGGGGCGAGCGTGGCTTGGCTGGTGTAGACGTGTGCCGTGGTTTTTTTCCATACACGGCGTCTGGTCTCCTCATCACTATGACTACTCTCATCATCATTTTCACTTGGTTCAGTACATATTCTTTGTCAATGTCACTATCATACATGACCTCATATTCTAGGTCATCTTCATTCTCTTCATCATCAGTTTCACTATAATCAGGTAATTCCCCAGTTGTGTTCATAATTCTTTCAAGCTCATCACTTGCGTAATACTTCACCTGTTTATTAGACATGATTCTTGCAATAGTAATAACACTTTAGTACACCTAGAATGTCATAATCAATGCCTGTAAAGAAAAATAACGTAAATAGCAAACCAGAATATGTACACACTGCAAACCTTGGGAGATTTCCACCCGCTAATAATTGCACCTTGTATCACAAACGTCGGGTGAAAATCACCCAAAATGTACTCTACAGGAAAAATCAAGCGAGCGACACTTAAACCACTACCTCTCTCGACCACGGCTAAACACGCACTGCAGCTACTGGGCAAGGCAGGTGGCTGCCACCACTCCCCACAACATGGTCACGTGATCAAAATATCGTGGGGTGATTTTCACCCGAGATTTGTGTTCTAGGGTTAAAAACACTGCAGAAATTGATAATATAAATGCGACGTTTGTTGAAATCAAAGACAACTCACGAAAGAAATTAATTATAGGTTTAGTATGTAGGCCGCCCTCTCAGACTGTCGATAGTGATAATTGGCTTCAGCAACTAATTTTTGATGTAAGTAGCGAACATCATGCGATATTATGGGAGATCTTAATTTGCCTTCTAGGTAGTGGGGTGGTCCTTTCCACTCGAATTCTGGTCGCCGACTGTACGAGGGTTTGCTCGAAATTTCACTTTTTGAAATGGTCAAGGAACCCACGAGAGAACGCAATATTCTAGATTTAGTTTTAAGTCCAAAACCTAGACTTAATTTGTATCGTCTCTGTAGGAGACTACTTCTCCACCAGTGATCAAAGGAAAATAACATTTGAAATTAAAATTAATGTTCATAATTCGGAGAGCCTAGAATACGTTTTGGATTTTAAGAGAGTTAAATTTCATGACCTAAAACTACAACTTTCGACCCACAATTGGGATGAGGCTCTGTCGCACGATGATATTAATTGCACATGGACTTATTTTTATAATTATTTTAAAAGTTTAAAATCAAGTTATATCGTTTCTTGTCTTTTCGCTCTAATTCGGCTCTAATTCCGAGTGTGCTGAGCGCATTGCGTACATACCATATTCTATTCCTACTACTAATGCAAAAAAACCTTGGCTTAAATTTACTTGTTCTAATGTTATCCGCAACAGAGAGGCTTTCAGAAGGTACCGTCACTATCTAACGCCCGTAGTGGCCCATTATGTAAAAAGAGATTGGCGAAGTCTGTTGAACCTAAAATAGTGGAATGCTGAGATTAAAAGTAGCTTAACGTTAAAAACGAACGAGTATTTCAAATTTAGAGAGACAAATAATTTGTTAACTGAAAATGCTTACAAGCTATTGAGAAGGCGAAGCAAAGAACTTAGAAAAAGTAGGCACAATTATGAGCTATCTACAGTGAACCAAATTAAATCAAACCCGAAGGAATTAGAAATAATGTTTGGAATAAAAAAGTAGCCACGCAGACTATTGGTCTCCTCATCGGCGAAGACAACGAACAAATTTACAATGACTTACAAATAATGGAAGTTCTAAATAAACTATTCTCTTCGGTATTTACTACGAAAATATGAAGACATTTCGCTTCCCGTAATCATGCTCATGGTTATTAAAGCTCACCAGTTTTACCATACTTTCAGCCAAAGGTAAAATTAATCGTAATAAAACTCCAGGTTCAGATAAATGAACTGTTCAGGAAATGAACTGCACAATAGTCTCTTGTCTCGCATACATTTTTAATAAATCGTTACAGTCTGGAGAAGTTCCGTCCGATTGAAAACTTGCAAACATTACGCCAATACAGGGTGTACATAAAGTCAGGATCTATTTTGTGAAGCACTTGGAAATTATATGGAATTCAATCATAAAATGATAAAGTGGTAACATTTATTAAATAATTAAGAGTAGGATTCGACGTGACGCCCATCAGTATCCCTGCACAGCTCAAATCGTTCCGCAGCATTTCTAAACACATTCTGGAGCATTTGCGGGGTTATGTTATCTGCAGCAGTTCGTATACGTGTACGTAAGTTTTCAAGACTCGTAATCTTCGTCTGATAGACGTGCGATTTGATAAAGCCCCATGCAAAGAAATCTAAAGGGGTTAAATCTGGTGATCTCGCTGGCCAAGGTCTGTTCTTCCGCGTCCGATCCAGCGATTTGGAAAACGTCCATTTAGATAATCCTGAACAATTTTGGCATAGTGACAAGGAGCACCATCATGTTGATAGACGACGGGGATAGGATTGTTAGTACCGTCATCTATCAACATGATGGTGCTCCTTGTCACTATGCCAAAATTGTTCAGGATTATCTAAATGGACGTTTTCCAAATCGCTGGATCGGACGCGGAAGCAACAAAAGACCTTGGCCAGCGAGATCACCAGATTTAACCCCTTTAGATTTCTTTGCATGGGGCTTTATCAAATCGCACGTCTATCAGACGAAGATTACGAGTCTTGAAAACTTACGTACACGTATACGAACTGCTGCAGATAACATAACCCCGCAAATGCTCCAGAATGTGTTTAGAAATGCTGCGGAACGATTTGAGCTGTGCAGGGATACTGATGGGCGTGACGTCGAATCCTACTCTTAATTATTTAATAAATTAAGAGTAGGATTGAATTCCATATAACTTCCAAGTGCTTCACAAAAATAGATCCTGACTTTATGTACACCCTGTATTTAAAAAAGGGAACAACTCGCTTCCAGAAAATTATCGTCCCATTAGTCTGACTTTAGTGGCTGGTTAGCTTATGGAGATGATCGTTCGGGACAAAATGTGACTGATTAATTTATTAATTTCTAAGTAATTAACTGAGATTATCAACACGGCTTTCGACGTAATAGTTCTTGTCTTTCTTATCTGCTCGATTTCTTTAATGATATTGTAAATATATAGGCTATAACGAGAGTAAAACAGTAGATATTGTATATTTTGATTTTCAAAAAGCGTTTGATAAAGTGCTACATAGGAGATTATTAGCTAAATTTTATTCTCACTGAACTGATAGTTCTCAAATGGATTAAAAATTGGCATTGTGTACGTAAACAAAGAGTGGTCATTAATGGCAAAGCGTCTAACTGGAAAAGTGTAACTAGCGGAGTGCCTCACGGATCAGTTCCGTGGCCAGTTCTTTTTATTGTTTATGTCAATGACATCAACATAGGAATTAATAGTATAATTTCAAAATCTGCGGGTGATACTAAACTAGGGGGACGAACAAAATCAGCGGCAGAATGTTTGCAGATTCAAGAAGACAATAATAAATTATTCGAGTTGGCAGAAATTTGGCAAATGAACTTTAATATAGATAAGTGTAAAACGTCGTATATCGGCAGAAACAATGTCAAAGAAAAGTATTTTATGTGCGACAAGACACTAACTAGTGTTACGGAAGAGAAAGATTTAGGTATTATTGTTACTGACACTCTTAAACCGAGTAAGCAATCTATCGAAGTGGTCAGAAAAACAAATAGAATCTTAAGATTTATTGGTAGATCATTTGAATTTAAGTCGGAGAAAACAATGCTAACACTATATAATTCCTTAGTACGCCCCCACCTGGAATACTGCGTTCAGTTTTGGTTCCCATATCTACGACAGGACACAGAATGGAGAGATTGCAGCGGCAGGCTACTTAGATGATTCCTGGACTTAGAAACAAATCATACATTGCCCGTTTAGAAACGTTAAATTTATTCTCGCTCGTAAAATGGCGTATTCGAGGAGTTAATCCAGGTGTTTAAAATGCTGAAAGGTTTTGAAAATGTCGACGCCGAAAAATATTTCGCCTTTAGAAATGCAGATCGAACTCGCGGTAATGGTCTGAAATTAGTGGGTAAACATTTTAATTCTAATGAAACTAAACATTTTTCTTTAATCATACAGTTAATTCGTGAAATGGATTGCCAGTCAGCGTAGTTCAAAGTAATTCGATCGAATCCTTTAAAAAGAGACTAGATGCTTATCTTGCCTTAAACGCGTAGTCAGATGCATTTGTTAGAGCGTAGAAGTATTGTAGAATTTTTATTCTGATTCCCTCTTCTTTACTTCAAAATTTTCATTTTATCTTTCAGTTTCTTTCCTTCCTTTCAACCTCTATTCTTTGCTTTGTTTTGCTTTAAAACTTTCACTAGTCTTTAAATTCTCACATCTTTTAACCTTCCTTCTTAAACAGGCAACCTCGTAGGAACCAGCCGGTCTCTTGCTGTTTGGTGTCCTCTGTATTCCTGTGTGTGTGTGTGTTATACTTCCTCGGTAATGCACCTCGGTGGTGTAGTGGTTAGCGTCGCTGACTACAAATCCATCGGCCCGGGATCGAGACCTGGTGACGGCAGGCGGCGCGCAGTAAACCCAGCTGTTCATCCTTCCACACAATAGAAATTGGTTGGTAGATAAATGGGTACCCTGGGTAGCCTAGTGGTTAAGACGCTGGGCTGCTGGTGGGGCGTGGTTTGATTCCATGTTAAACTGTAGGTCTGATGTGCAATGACAAATTTGACTTTTGTCAGAATGAAAAATTCGGGCGGATGTTAAGCCAAGGTAGGAGAGAGAGAGAGAGAGTTACAAGGAGTTACAAGGAAAAGAAGTACCTCAAAAGGCCTTGCGGCCCATACCGAGGAGGTACCAATGGCAACGGGTGCCAGGGAAAATTTTCTACACACTCAAATAGTGTGCAAGATTTGGTCTAACCTTTTCTTGAACTGATCCACCGAGGAACTGTTCCTGTTATTAAAAGTTTATTTTTCTTTCAACTATCCTAGCAGTAGTAGAAAACTGGATAGAAAAGTAGAAGGCTCTCTCCCCACCCTCCGCTCCCTCCCTGCCAGAGGCAGGTACGGAAAAAGGTTGAAGAAAATACCTTGACCCTGGAAAAGTAGCCAAGGAAATTTTACAGGAAAGTGGAGAATATATAAATAGCTCTATATTTACCTTGCTCACAGAGACACCGTGCAAGCGAACTCCTGCAGAGTTTTCTTATGTTTTAATCTTAAACTATCAACGTGTTAAAGTAATTCCCACGTATACTAGTCCTAAATCGTTTCAAATCCAACTTCTAACCATTGTTGCGAGTTGGGTTATCATTTGAACTAAACATGCTTCTAAAATCGACATCTTTGAACCCGCGTCACGTAAGCGTCGATTGTAGCCCATATGCCTAACGAAAGGAATTAACTTTGTGGCACTTTTCGCCAGTTTCCAATCCACCTACCTACTTCCCCACCAATACCCAGCGCGCGCACTTCGGCCATTAGCCGGCGGTGAGGTACCTTATCAAAGGCCTTCTAATCAATCGCCCTACTCTTATCATACTCACTCAACATGACGTAGAAAAACTCGAGCATGATGGTGAGACACGACCTACGCCGTCTAAACCCATGTTGGAGTCCCCAAGTAGCTTGTAGAAATCCAAATGGTCAACAATCCTACTCGCTATTATCCCCTCTAAATATTTACCTACAACTGAAGTTAAATGGTGTTATTTATAGAGGTTCCAAGCCTCTCTTCCCACGCATGAGATAGCAGTAGCGTCCTAATCGTAACAGTAGAGAAAAAGACAATACTAAAAGTTTTTCTTTTTTTTTTTGCAGTCAGAGGAGAACATCCCTAACCTAAGCTAAAAGGACAGAGTGGGATGGGAAGGGGTCCTAGTAACCCACGGGACAGGTTTGTACAAGAGACTTCACCCGCCCTCCCGAAAGAGAGAGAACCTAAAGGAATTGGCAGCCAATTTCTCTAGAATCCCACGACTCGGGACGGAGGGCTGTCACACCCCAAGTATAAAGTTTACAACACCCAGAAGGAACGTGCATAACCTTTATACCCCCTGCGGGGTTGAGAGAGAGAGAGAGAGAGAGAGAGAGAGAGAGATTGAAATAAAAGAGGACTTCCAGGCTCGCAAAGAGTCCCTTTAGTCATTTATAAAAATGATTAAATCATTAAAGAATATAAGCATGAAAAAAGTTTACACAGAAAAAATAAATATTTTAAACCGAGTTGACACTATCTGGCACAAACAACGCCAGACGTAAAATTTCAAATTTTATGCATTTTTTTTTTTTTGGGTCTAATCCTTGAATGTGGATATCCACTTTGAAAAGTTTATATATATATATATATATATGAGGCGTCTTATCGCCGCGACACTGCATTTTTCTTTTATGGCCGAAAAATGTAGCCAAAAGTGTCCTGAATGCGATGGTATATTGCTTAAGACCATTAAGGAACTAATATCTTCAATTCCTCATGTGGAAAAAAAGCGAACAAATCTCATCATTTATTGTTATTATCTTCATATCGCGTTTTCTCTTAACTTTTTCGGTGGCGATAAGACGCCTCCGGAAGGCGACACCTCATGTATAATGCCCAAGTTATAGACACCAATTGTATAGGCTACTAACTGAGGCAAGTTTGTAAAGCCTAGTTTACAGCTACACCCGTACACCTGTGGCTGTAAACCCAAGATCCTGTCCCAAGTTGGATCCTATCTGCTTCGCAGATAGCTGGTGAGGGAAAGTATATTTTGGGGCCTCTTGTGAGTGACCCGTTGCCCACGTTGGACTAACATTATGAAAAAGAAAAACTATAGTATTTGTCATTCACCATTACTTACTCGAACTATAGTGGATTTAATTTTCCCAGAAGAGTTCCTTGTTCCATGCATGGTCTGTGTGTAACATAAAAGATCTCAGAGGACCATTCTGAGTTCTATCTCATGTGTATATATACACACATACATATATACACAGGGAATATATATAGGGAATGAACTCAGAATGGTTCCCTGAGGTTTTTTTATGATACACACAGACCGTGCATGGAACAAGGAACTCTTCTAGGAAAATTAAATCCACTATAGTCCGAATAAGTAATGGTAAATGACAAATACTATAGTTTTTTTTTTCATGATGCTAGCCCGACGCGGGCAACGAGTCACTCGCAAAGAGGTCCCAAAAATATAGCTTCCCTCACCAGCTATCTGCAAAGCAGATCGGATCCAGCTTTGGGACAGGATCTAGGGTTTAAAGCATGGTCTCTGTGTATCATATATATAAATAAATAAATAAATATTATATATATATATATATATATATATATATATATATATATATATATATATAACGGGTGTGCCATAAAAAGGGTACATTTTAAAAAGGCTATAAAATCAACATTTGTAATTTAATTTTAATAAAACTTCTACACATTAAAACATATTTGATATTTTAGTCTGAACATTTTTTTGCATATAGATAAATACATGTTTATTGTGGAGACGTTTTATTAAAATTAAATGACAAATGTTGATTTTATAGCCTTTTTAAAATGTACCCTTTTTTATGGCACACCCGTTATATATATATATATATATATATACAGGGTGTCCCAGAATTAACTATCTATTTCAATGAAATCGGACAAATTTTTTTAAAACACTTTTATTTATGTTTATCATGTTTAATATGTGTTAAAAATGTATAAATTTCTAAATTTTGTTCATAATTTTAGTTTCATAATTTTTTCATTATCTGGTCAATGAAAGACCGTCTGAAGTCATAGAATGGCAAAGAGACTCTCCAAAAGTTAACGTGTGGCTTGGAATGACCAAATCCAAAATTTATGGCCCATTCTTCTTTGCGGAAGCAACTGTAACAGGTACCGTCTACCTTGATATGCTTCAGCAGTTTCTCGAACCACAGCTTCTTGATGATGGCATTCTTGATAATGTTTCAACAAGATGGAGCACCATGTCATTATGCTCTAATTGTTCGAGAATACCTCAAAAGACGGCTTCCGAATCGGTGGATTGGACGTGGAGGACCTCGACCTTGGCCTCCGCGTTCTCCGGATTTGACACCCTGGATTTCTTTGCATGGGGTTTCATAAAAACAAAGGTTTATCGCCAAAAGATCAATGCTTCTTGTTGAAACACAACATTATCAAGAATGCCATCATCAAGAAGCTGTGGTTCGAGAAACTGCTGAAGCATATCAAGGTAGACAGTACCTGTTACAGTTGCTTCCGCAAAGAAGAATGGGCCATAAATTTTGGATTTGGTCATTCCAAGCCACACGTTAACTTTTGGAGAGTCTCTTTGCCATTCTATGACTTCAGACGGTCTTTCATTGGACCAGATAATGAAAAAATTATGAAAATAAATTATGAAAAAAATTTAGAAATGTATACATTTTTAACACACATTAAACATGATAAACATAAATAAAAGTGTTTTTTTTTTAAATTTGTCCGATTTCATTGAAATAGATAGTTAATTCTGGGACACCCTGTATAATACAGTATTTAATACTTTCAAGGGCTACGTCGTGGCTACGTCAGAACACCGCTTCCCTTTAGCTCAGCAAAGTCAAGCAACGTTAAGTTTAATCAATAGTTGGATAGGTGTCCATACTCCGCATTCAGATGATACAGCGACCCACAGATTGTTCGAATACCGCGTAAAGCAAAAGGACACCTCTGTCACCTAAAATCATTTCTTCATTATAAATTACCTTTTTTGTGAAATAGTTAAATGTCAGCTTGTGTGTAATTAAATATAGTCTATTTAGTATTTATTCAGTGGATCTGAATACGACAGAGTATATACTATATACCATTTACCAGTATTTTCAAAACTAAAATAAAATATAAAGTTTCCACGTTACGGTGTAGAGATTACTTACTGAAACTCTAAATACTTTAACAATATTTACATTTATGTACGACATACTCGTATATATACGGTGTGTGTGTATACTGTATATGTATATATATATCAGTGGCGACGGAGGGAGTCAGAGGGAGTCAGGCCTGTTATTTCTCCTGCTAGGGACTTAAAAAAACTAACAATACACAATCCCATCTCTTGTCAAATTGTCAGGCTAAAAATTTTCATCCATCCATCTATCATCTAAACCCCATTTACCCAGTGAAGGTGGGGAGAGAGACGTGGGAAGAGAGGGAAGACGTGTGGCTAAAAATTTTGAGTCAGATATCTTTACTTTATAAAACATGTTATAATGAACATGTTAGGATTTATAAATAAGGTTATATAGCTATTTGCATATACACTGTGACTGTACATAAAGTTAATTATTACTGTATTATTATGCATCTTCTCAAATAACAAAGCCTTACAACTCGCATAAAAATGCATAATTCCACGTCTTGTCAGGCAAACAACTTAAGCCTGACATCTCTTTGAAACACGTTATGATGTAAATCTTATGATTATTTATAATGTTATGAAATCATTTGGATATTCACTATACGTAAAGTTAATTAGTATTTTAGTTGATTTATTACTTTATATCCACCGAATAACCAAGTTTTTAATGTTTGAAGTCAGGCAAATTCCCATCTGCCTGACGACTTGCTGCTGTGCCAAATATATGTTATGATCTTGAATTACTAAACATTTAAAAGCAATATTTTCATATACTGGCAGTTGGGTATTTCTATATATTCTACTTTTGCATAGTACAGTAAATTTTAAGAAATTTAATACACAGCATATGGAAAGTGTTCATTTTATATAAAATCTGTCACATTTGCGTCGAAACAGAGCTATTGGCATGACGTCAACGCGTTGCATGCGAGGTGGTACGACATTTTGAATGATGAAATCTCGTGGGATGAAGATCGTTTAAACTAGGCTGAAAACCTTTATGCAAAACTAGATGACTTTTTATTTATGTTTTATATTTACTGCTTTGAAGAATTACTTAGCAATGCTGAAAAACTATTTGATGTTTTAGAGTGAAGGATAGTGGACATGGGCGCCCACAGCCTTTAAAAAATTGGACGCACGATTTTTTTTAGGTTGAGATTCTGGGGGGTACAGCGCAATAAATAAGTAAAATAACTAGGCCATCTGTGCTCCTATCCCACAGGTTTTCTAAGAAATTAAAATTTGGTCTCCATCTTTTCTAGAAATTAAAATATGGTGGACGCACGTACGTCTGTGCGTCCACCTGTGGGCGCCCCTGATAGTGGACATGGAATTTTCAAAAAAGAAAATTAATGATTTTGTTAGTTTTCTGGAAGGAAAGATCAAGGACAAAAGTTATAATGAAATTCTTAAAAAGACGTGTGACATAGTAAGTTGTCCGACCATTCCTCCCCCGAGTAAGAGACTCGGAGGAAAAGTGACAGACTTTAAAGAAATTTACTTTAGCGTTCTAAATACCTCTGTAACAGCCTTGAAGGAACGATTTGAATGCATTCAGTTCTCATTTTTTGAGCTGTTGGATTCATTAATGTTTGCATTATATAAAGAAAAATTCACCAAAAACTTAATAGAAACACTTGAATATAAGTACAGTAATCTATTTGACGTAAAAGCTTTAACGTCAGAATTGAAATACATCTGTCAGAACTCCGATTTCTGTCAGTGCAAACATGCAAAAGAAATTTTAAAGCTTTGTCTTGACCTTGGACTTACAACAGCCTTACCTGAAATGATCAAATTAATTCGGCTCCTTTTGACAATCCCTGTAACCAGTGTGTCAACGGAAAGAAGTTTTTCAACGCTAGAGAAGAATAAAATGTTGCACGACAAAGTAATTGCAGAATTTGCATTACAACCAAGAACATTGGAGTTCATGTATAAATAACTAAAGTAAGACGATGTTTTATTTTCTAAATTTATTATACAATATATATATATATATATATATATATATATATATATATATATATATATATATATATATATATATATATTATGAAAGGTTTGAGCCTGAGTATCCACAAAAGCCTGGCATCGGCCCCTGATATATATATATATATTTCAACT
>JAJOZX010009332.1:75000-77500 GCA_023014485.1 Bathynomus jamesi
GGTTGCTACCAGCAATTAAAAATTGACAGAACGACTCAAATTGTCAATTTTTTCCACACCACCCAGGAAGTACAGTACAAGGTGCATTGCTTTTTTTTAATGTGGAAAGCTCCCCCGTAGGTCCTACCATAACCACAAGCATGCATAATTAAACTAGCATGATATTTGAGACATTAGCTGTCCTTACTTCATCAATGTTTCTTTTTTCTATCAGGGTAAACAGCCCTGTAGTTTTTCACTACTTGTAGCAAGAATTGTTTTTGATCTTCGTCATGTGTTAGTATTTTATTATATTCATCCATTAATTTTATTCCTCTTTCCGCTATATCATTCATGACTTTCCACTGTTTGATAGATTTCTTAGCGGAGTTAAACTCTTCATCGTTATGCCATTCTTTAGCATCTTTGAATAAAAAATTTTGAACTAAATTCTGTTATTGTAAAGAATCTTTGAGTATTTGATGTGACAAAATCTTCTAATTTCTTCGTTAGAATAAGTGCAGGATCTAGAAAAGCCCGTTTTGCAGGAAGAGTTTCTGTTGTATTTTGCAAGGCCTTTACCATTTTGTTTTTTGTTTCAGTAGGCACTTCATCATCATAAAAGGCCAACGCTACCAGTTCTTCTGATACGTACCAGAGGTGACCTAACAGTTTTTTAATAGCAACAAATGCAATTGTGTCATTTATTTGTTTGTAGACTACAAGATTCTGTAATAATTCCAGATCAAGACGAGGAGCGCAAGATGGCACAGGAGCTGTAAACCATGCCTTTACATATAACCGAGTAGCAAATAGACAGATGTCTTTTAGTCCTTTTTTGTCTTTTACTGAAATTTTGAACTGATATTTGAACAAAAACTTTTAATGAATATGTAATTTTGGCCATCCACCTAGCCCGATGAAGTCCCGCTGGATGTTTAAATTTGATTCCACCTTTTGGTTCACCCCCAAAAAAATAATTGTTAACTGCAATAGTTCTAGGTAATCGTCTCTTGGTTGGAATGTGTCTAGTTGATTTGCTGCAAATATAATTATGTCATCTTTGATGTCATGAATATTTTCATAGATATCTGGATCTGATAATACTGTTTCGTAGTCCTCCTTATTAATGCTTGACCATTTTTCTCTGAACTTCTTAAAAAGGACTATATCTGGGCCAGAAGATGGTGATAAAGACTTTGAAACAACAGCTTCCAGCATAATTTCAAATATGTGGTGTCGACATGCCAGCCACAATAAATCGCTGTCGAATTTTTGTTCTAGAAGAATAGCTGCACCATTTCTAGGACCAGTATTGGCTGCCGTTGTATCGAAACACATGCATTTTATTTGTTCGCAGATGCCCCATTCAAGCGATGTCTGATTGTTGGCATTAAAACTAGAGACCCATTTCTGTCACTCAATTTTGCAACATCAAGACTTCCTAATAATTTATCATCAAACAATTTTCTACGTTTGCCTACCTTACTTTTCCATGTTGAAGGTTGTGCAGCACAGAAACTAGATTCATCACTTTTACTCTCCTCTGATTCTGATTATGTACTGGTGAGTATGACAGCCTCTTCATTCTTCTTTCTTTTGATCTCTTCTTCTGCTTTCTTCTTTTCATAATGTTGCTTTTCTGCTGCTCTCTGCACTTTTTTAGCAACAGCCTTATCAATGGTACCCATTTTTCCATGACGTCCTTTCTCACGTTGCATTTTCAAGAGTTTCTTATCATCATCTATTTTTATAAGCTGCATAGCATTCTCATGAGCAATGTCAAATAAGTTTTCCAGTTTATCTTTCCATTTTTCTTCTTTATTATTTAAATTTTGTGATCTTTTCAATTTGTTTGCTTTGTTTTTCTTAAGCAGCTGCCATTCCTTCAGTATTCCTTGAATTTTATCTACTACATGTATTCTTTGTTTTGCTGGTATTCCTGTTTTTTTCCAAACTGCTAGCACATCATCTGCAGTAGAGTAGCATGATTCTCTAATGCCTCGCTTTTTAATAATTCTGTAGTGCATGAAGAGGGCCATCATTTCCTTCTCTGATGGTAATACGGATGTTTTAGTACTGCAGAGGGCTGCCCAATTAGCCATACTTCAGTTTCTTTTCTTGTAGAACTTCTCCCATCTGAGCAACTAGGTGATGGTGAGTTAGGCCTAGCTTCCATAATTTAATCGATTAATTGGTATCAAAATTACGAGTTCCAAACAACAATTAAAAGCAAGTTAGTATATAAACCATTAATTAAAAATTCTGAAATATAAACAATTAAACATAAAATCATAAGTTGTAAAAACAAATTGAAAAAAAGTGAAACTTTGACGCCTGGTAGCACATAGTAAATTTTATTTAAAATTCACCAAATTTGGCATACACTACTTTTTTGTCATAGGGAACAAAAATATAGGTTGAACAATTAAAAAAAAAAACTTTGATTTTTTTGAATCACCCTAATATACATACATATATACATACATATATATAGTGATGTAGTCGAGACCACCAAGTC
>JAJOZX010009332.1:87500-160620 GCA_023014485.1 Bathynomus jamesi
ATTAAATATAAAATAAAATATTAAATATATAATATAATATAATATATATAAAATAAAATATTAAAAATAAATATATATAAATTATATATAAATTATATATTTTAACTTTTTCTTGCAGGCGAAGGAAGAACGGAAAGGATTGCAGTGTTAGTCAGTGGGAATGGTGAAGAGAAATTGCTGGGAAGTCCTAAAGTCACTGCTGGCACGGGTACGGAGATGGCTCGTGTTTGCATTTCTCTCCTGCAAGAACATGATATGACCCAGAGAATTATTGGGCTGTCATTTGACACAACAGCATCCAATACCGGAATCCATGCTGGAGCTTGCACTAAAATTGAACAAGAACTTGGAAAAGAGCTTTTATATTTAGCCTGCAGACACCATATTTATGAGATTGTCCTATCTCAAGTCTTCCGGACTTCTATGGGCCATTCCTCTGAACCTGATATTCCAATCTTCAAAAGATTCAAAACTCAATGGGATTTTATGGATCATTCTCAAATCACAACTGCTGTTGATTCCCAAAGCTGCAGAATAATTGAAAGAGTTCAAGATTTAAAAATCAAACAGTCTTAATCATGAAGGAGGCACTCAACTCTAAACAGCCAAGAGATGATTATAAAGAATTTTTTCAACTTGTTCTCTTGTTTTTTGGAGAAGAAAGCATTTCTAATACTCCCTTGAAGAGACCTGGAGCGTACCATCATGCAAGATGGATGGCAAAAGGAATTTATGCATTTAAGCTTTTTCTTCTCCAAAATCAATTTAAGATTACTAAAAAAGAACTTGATGCAATAACAGAAATTTGTTTATTTGTTGCATTGGTATACGCAAAATCTTGGGCAAAAGCTTCTCAACCAGAGGAAGCCCCAAATGTTGATCTTAAATTTTTGCAAGATCTTGCAATAATGGAGGAAAATTCTTTGATATCAAGTGTTATCAAGCAAGCCCAAAATGCCATTAAACGACATCTGTGGTACCTCTCAGAAACACTTGTTGGATTAAGCTTCTTTGACAAAGCATATCCCTTGAAGAAAAGGAGCAAATGCAAATAATATCAAAATGCCTCCAAGAAATAAGGGACTGAAACGTTTAGAAGCAAAGGTAACCCTAGCTTCTTTTTAAAGAAAAAAGGATTTCTGATTTTGTTACTTCAAGGACTAAATCTCTTTTTGATGCTCTACATCTCAATTCTCTCTTCACTGAAAATTCTGCATCAACATGGGGAATAGATCCTGAGTACCAAAGAGGCTGTGCTAGAGTTCGTGCCCTTAGAGTGACAAATGACACAGCTGAGCGGGTGTTGCATTGATTGAAAAATGTAATCAAGCAGTGACAACTAAAGAAGAGGACAAACAATACCTGCTCAAAACAGTTTTCAAGAATCGTAAAGAATTTCCAACAAAAAATAAAGCAGAACTTATGAAAATTAACTGCAATAACCACGCAGTATATATATATATCCTTCATTTGTAATAACGCATGATTTCCAATACCTGATGTATCATATTTTTTATTCTGAAATTCAATTCCGAGGACTCGTTTTATATATATATATATATTATATATATATATATATATATATATAGAGGGTGGGCCGTAAGTTTCCATACATAGGAAAAATAAACATTTTTTTATGGACAACCATTTTTATTTATATAATATGCTCTACATGGTTGCCATTGTTTTGAAAACACATTTCAATACGTGTTCCCCACTGTTGATGAACACGCATTAGCACAGTTGACGTTATGCTTGTAATGGCGTTGGTGATACGTTCCTTTAGATGATTTATGTCTCGTATCTTTTCCTGATACACCATGGCCTTCAAGTGCCCCCAAAGATAGAAATCAAGGGGGGTGAGATCTGGGGATCTGGGAGGCCACTCCACAGGACCACGCCGACCAATCCAAGCATCCGGAAACTGCTGATCCAAATACCGACGCACGTGAAGACCATAATGAGGTGGAGCTCCATCTTGCTGGAAGTAAACTGGGAAGTTACCTTCCTCGTTTAGCAGGGATGGGAAAATCTCTTCTTGCAACATGTTAAGATACCTTTCGGCATTAAGATTTCCACTGACAAAAATTGGTCCAATAATTCTGTCACCCCATATCCCGGCCCACACCATCACTTTACCGGCACCTTGCATCTTCGTCGGACTCAGCCAGTTAGGGTTAGCATTACTCCAATAACGTATGTTTTGCCGATTAACCTCTCCATTGACGTAAAAATTTGCTTCATCAGTAAACAAGATCTTACAAACGCATATTCTTAGGGTATCTGAAACATAAAAACAAACGTTTATATATATATAGGGTGAACCAAATGTAGGTGGACAGTAAATGATAACGTTTATTTTGAGAATACATATTTAATTTTTTTGTATACTATAATACAAAATAAAATTTAAATAAATTTAGTTATAATATTTAATATAATATAACACAAACACCATAGTTATAATGAACACCATAGTTATAATATATAAACACAACCGTATTCAACCTACTGTCCACCTACTTTTGGTTCACCGTGTATATATATATATATATATATATATATATATATATATATATATATAGACAAACGAGTCCTCGGAATTGAATTTCAGAATAAAAAATATGATACATCAGGTATTGGAAATCATGCGTTATTACAAACGAAGGATATTTATTGTATTTCAGTATTGGTAAAAATATTTCTTTTTGATTTTTCTGAAACTTACGACTCGTACAAAAATTATATTTCTTCTGAATAACACTTTAATATATAATTTAGAAATAATATTCAAAATTAAATAATAATTTAGGTACATCGGTTTTAAATGCACAACTCTCTATGTATTTTGTAAACACCTTTAGTTTTACCGATATATAAATAATAATAATTACGTTTAGAAGGAAATTGGTTGAAGCTAAGCAATATTTTTTAAAGATAATAGTATCAAAATTTTCAGGTGTGCAGTTTCAGTGTAGAGTTTCTAGTAGAAAATTTAATATCGAGAACCTTAAAATTGTCTGGATTTGATCATGTGAATTAAAATGAAAAGACAATAATGTATGTTCAACTTGTGGCTTTCAATGCCTCAAAAACTCGGTTCCTCCATCTGTCTACTCGCCACAATCTTCCACACGACTATCCCTTATCTTCACATTACACAACTCAATCCTTCCTCTTCTCTTAACATTCTTGGCATTTCCTTTACTCGTGATCTTTCCTGGAAAGATCACATATATTCTCTTTCCAAAACAGCTTCTAAGAGGTTAGATGTGCTGTACCACCTCCGCAGTTTCTTCACCCCCATTCAGTTGCTGTCTCCGCATAGAGGTCTAAAGTTTTTGAATCTATCCCTAACAGGAAGATTCTTAAACACCTCTCTTCTCACAGTCTTCTTTCAGATCGTCAGCACGGGTCCGCAAAGGACGCTCTACTTGCGATCTTCTTGCATATCTCTCTGACTCTTGGTCATCCTCCTTTCGGGACACTTTTGTTATTGCTCTAGACATATCAAAAGCTTTTGATAGAGTCTGGCACAAATCTTTAATTTCCAAACTGCCCTCCTTCGGTTTTCTATCCTTCCATCTGTGCCTTCATCTTGATTTCCTTTCTAGCCGATGTATAGCTGCGGTTGTAGCTGGCGACTGTTCCTCTCCTGACCTATTAACAGTGGTGTTCCTCAGGGTTCTGTCCTGTCACCCACTCTTTTCCTTTATTTATTAGTGATCTTTAATTCGCACTTCCTGTCCTATTCACTCCTATGCCGATAATTCCACTTTTCACTTCTCCACCGCGGTTTCTTCACCCCCACTCAGTTGCTCTCTCTGTACAGGGGTCTTGTTCCCCTGTATGGCGTATGCTTCTCATGTGTGTGGGTGGCTCAACCCACACAGCCGTACTTGACCGAGTGGAATCAAAGGCTTTTCGTCTCAGTCAGTAAGAAGCAGGGAATTAATGTCGTTAATCATCTCTCCCTCTCTCTCTCTCGCTCCTTCTTCGCCGTAATGTTGCCTCACTCTCTCTTTATTATCGTTATTATAACGGGCACTGCTCCTCTGAACTCTCTAACTACATGCTTCCTCCTTTAAGGAGAGCACAAAGTACCAAATTTCTACACATTCTCATTCCTTTTCTGCCCAACTCTCCAACGCAAGCTTAATCGGTGTTTCCAATCTTTCATCTACTCAACCGGTTAACTCTGGAATAATCTCCCTCAATCCATTTTTCCTCCTGTCTATGACTTCCACTCTTTCAAACGGAAAGTGTCCAGGCATCTCGAAACCCTGGGTCTGATTTTGGCTCTCTTCTTCTTCTTCTTCTTCTATAAGGGTGGGGCCTTTGCGGGCATTCGCCCTTGGCCCCTCCTCCTGCATAAAAAAACTTATTGAAGAGGTGACTTATTAAAGGGTTTACAGTGTAATTAGTTATTATACATTCGGTAATTGATGTCTTTGTATTCTTAAATTTGGCAGTAGATCATTTTTATATTGATATTAAATTTCATTATAACAGTTATAATAAATCTCTCTCTTTATGACATATTGACAATGCAGTATTATTAAAACTTTAACAATGCAACAATTAATTCGTATATCGTACGTACAAAATTTACGTGTATATACTGTGGTTAAGCGACATTGGGTCTGGGTAATCCAGATTATGTAGCGATCCGTGGTTCGGATCCCACGTGAAGCTGTAGGTCCCCTCCGCCATGCGACCTTAGATGTTGCGAAGGAAGTTAAACAATATCTTGAAACAATAGGTGCAGAAAAAAACCACGGATCAATCCCAGAATAGGCACCTGAAATCATTTTTAGTGCTTAATCTGGATTGAGGCAAAAACACAGGTGCTTAATCTGGGATTGAGGAGAAAAAAATATAAACAGTTTTTTAGAGATATAATTTCATTGTTTTTATCAATATTTGAAAAAATCAACTCTAACCTAACCTAACCTAACCTAACCTAACCTAACCTAACCTAACCTAACCTTTTGCTATATCTTCTGCTTTTTTGGATTTGCTTCAGATGGATTCAGAAACATTCGGGTTCATATTGCAGGAATTTATAATATCTAAAATTTTTATTTATTCATTAAACCACTTTAAACCTTTTATAACTTTGCCTTTATTACATTTGTAATAAACTTTGTATAAACAATAAATTTTGTAATCATCAGGATTTTTTTTATTTAATTCCTTGCAAGGTGCCTATTCTGGGATTCAGGTTGAACGCAGGTGCTTCATCTGGGATTGAGGTACATCAGGTGCCTATTCTGGGATTGACCCAAAACCACAAACCAGAGTATTTTATGTTCTCGGGCCGAAAAATATAAAATTTCAAACAAAAGCCCCAAATTACTAAATAATAATTTTTTAATCTTTCTCGCAATAATGTTGTATTTTCGGAGAACTTTTTTTCCGTAACTGCACGTTCAGTTTGTGGTTTTAACAGTTTTTATATTTAACTTTGAATGTTTGACGAACATTTAGCAATGTTTGGATATAGTTGTAGTTTGCAGAGCCGATAGGCACCAACATTTAGACAACAGTCCAAACACAGGGTCCCTATTTATTTGCGATAGTGCCAGATGTCTTAGTCTAGTGTCCGCTTCGAATTCTGAAGTATTTCAGTCCACGACAACAAACAGAATACGAAACCCTTTAAATACAATTTGAAACCCATGAAAAATTATTGAAGGACAAAAATGCAGTGTTTGTTGCTCATTACGTTATCTTACACGCCTTGCAATTACAGTTAATTATCATCAGTCACGAGGACCAGAAATTAGCACAATGTTCAGGCCAACTAATGAAGTCCATTGCGCTAACTCCTGGATTATTATTACTAGCACCATCGGGAATAGAACCCTCGACCTCGGTGTCTTCACTCTGCTCACATGGAAATGGAATTACCACTTAGCGATGTTTTTGTACGTTCTAAATAAGTGAAATTGGAAATATACTTTTAATCAATAACAACATTTAATTTTCAACTCTGTCTCGGTTTGGGCGAGATTGTTAACGAATTCCAAATGCAAATGAATTTCAATTAAGAGGAAATTGAATCAGGGATTAAATAAATTAGTATACCGTTATTAATTCAAAAGGCAAGCGTTGGCGCTATATTCGTAACGTTTTTGTTAGAAATGAAAAACATAACATATATCCTTACATATCCTTATTAGGAATCTTTTTGAAAATATACACGAGTATCTTTTAACATATTTCCAATCAAACATTTTCATTTACATCACACGTAATCCCAAAATTAAAATATATAAAATATAAAGGATCAGCTGTATAGTATGACGTAAAACATACTACTACATACATTCCATATTGTTATATTATATATATAAACCTTTTCCTTGCACACAAGTCTGACGAGTGAGTGCAGGGTTTAATTAATTGCTGTATTTAATTCTATATAAACTATTGGAGCGCCTTATATTGCAAGATGTATAATAGCTCCCTTTTACGAAAGGAAGTCATGAAAATTATTTCACCATATTTTTTCGATAATTATCTTTACGCAGAAACTTTAAACTAGATGCAAAAATTTATCGGAATAAATTCCTACAATCATTTACTCGATTGGTCGACGCTCCGTTTCTATGGTAACCCCCTTCATTTACAATTATAGAACGGAAACTTAATTTAAGATTTTGTCAATTAATTATTAACATTATAATCGTAAAGTGGCTTTGAAAATTAGTTCGTCAGGGATTCCTTGCGAGTTGCAGACTAAATAAGATCTATTTACTCACGTTATATTAGACGTAAAACTGTGAGTGACCTAATTTTTTTTAATGATGTTTGATGGCGTTGTTTAACCTCTTCCGCAACATCTAAAGTCATATAACGGAGGGGACGTGATCCGAACCACAGGGCGCTACATAATCTGAACGGTTCGCCATCCAATTACTACCCAGACACAATGTCGCTTAGCTTCACTAATGGACGGGAAGCGGTGGTACGACATTGGCTCCGACGTAGCCCTATTTTTTTTAATAACGGCAGTTAATTAGTTATATGACTGTTGATGGCATTGTTTAACCTCCTTCGCAACATCTAAAGTCGTATGATGGAAGGGACACAGCTTTACTTGGGATACGAACCACGGGTCGCTACATAATCCAGACGCAGAGAACACTCCCAGCCAATTACCCCCAGACCCAATGTCACTTAACTTCGCTGATCGATGGGAAGTGGTGTTACGACACTAGCCACGAGGTAGTCCTAATTATTTTACGATATATTTGCTAAAGATTTTAAAACTAAATTTTGTGTTGCTAATAAGCTGTACTGTTTTGAAGGTTCATTAACTTCGTAACATCTATGGTCACTTGATGGAGAGAACCTTCCTGAGAAAACCTTAATGGCTGAAATCTAAAGTCCAAGCACAGACTCGAGCTCGGAATTTTCCGATTAACAGCTCACTCGGTCATCCTACCGGGTCATCATAGTACATTAACTGAATAATTTTAATTGTCTCTTCTAGCTCGAAGTTGCTTCTAAATTCTTTCTGTGAAGCAGGTAAGTAACAAATAAGGTAAATAAAGAAGGAAAACTGAAGCGGGTTAAGTAACAAAGAAGGTAAATAAAGCGGGTAAGTGACAAGGAAGGAAAAATGAAGTGACAAAGAAGGAAAAATGAAGTGACAAAGAAGGAAAAATGAAGTGACAAAGAAGGAAAAATGAAGTGACAAAGAAGGAAAAATGAAGCGGATAGATGACAAAGAAGGTAAATGAAGCGGATGGGTGACAAAGTTGAAAGTATACTATCTAAGAGGGGATTTTTTCCAGGGGTGGGGTGAAGAAGGCAAGACCTGACAAGCTTTCAATTTATTCAAAAACGGGTATAGACAAAATTACAAGTGATAATATCTAGTTTCACTGGCTAAATAAGTACTGCAGGTGGCGCTTGTCCGATCCAAAGCGGTCACTCACGTCTTTAATGATGACTTCCTTCCTGTCTATCACCTTTTGTCGATGCACGCTCAGCATGCACAAGCCAGACAATCGTTCAATAGACATTGATGAACGAAGCCGCGTTTTGACACGTCTCAGCGTACTAAATGATCGTTCTTAAACTGATATAACTTAATTCATACACAAATAGTGAATAAATCAAAAAATATACATATTTTTCATTTCCCAGGGAGGGGTGGAGCAAGTACCCGACCTTCCCCGCCGTGCGGACGCCCCTGCTATCTAACAATATTGACTAGAATATATTCTTTTGAAAATCTACCTTTCTAAATGATGATAATTCATGAGGGCCATAAATTGGCACAGCACTCTAGCTAACTAATGCAATCCGTTGCTGCAACTCCTGTATTATTATTATTATTATTATTATTATTATTACCAGTACCATCGGGATTCGAACCCCTAACCTCAATATCTTCACTTCGCTTATAAGGAAACTGTGTTACTCACTGATGTACGGATGTTGGCCTTATTACATGTTGTTGGTGTACAGTACGTATAGCTATAAAAGATTTTTTTAATTCTATATGAGTGTGGTATATGCATATACTGGAGAACTTATTTCATATTCATAACCAAAGTAAACTGGTTGGTTGGTTGATCAGTTTAACTGTCCTCCGTCTAATTGCTGGCAATGAAACGGTAAACTGACAATACTGAAAAAGTTACCATTTTGAATAACACGAGTCAATGAGACTTATAATCATTTCGTGGAATTTCATCTTTCCACTCTAATAACCTAACAATCTAACAAAGAGACCCTACTCAAGTCAAGTCAAGCCAAGCTAAGCCTACTTTAATCTAATCCCCAAAACTCATCAATAAAATGTCACATCGACGAGATGGATGCGAGGCCTAGTCACCATATACAAATCGACAAAGAAAGGAAGAGGAAGGAATCCCTAATCCTCAGAACTTATTGTGTGAAGGAACGTTTTAGTTCGTTTTAGAGGAGAGAGAGACATTGGATTTCGGACTCACGAAACATCAGAGGATTTTCAATCAAGAGATGCATGTTCATAAATTAATTTTAAAGATTATTTCTTAATCCGTTTCATGGAAAATCCTTTTTCAAGAAATTTAATTTTAGGACTATATATATATATATATATATATATATATATATGAGCGTATCGTGCTTGGTCCGTTAAGACGCCGCCCGGCAGTGCTGAGACTCCGCTAAGTCGTGGGTTCAAACTTCAGTGCTGCCTAGAGCTGGGCGGTTGTCTTTTCTGTATATTACGTCACGAGAAAGTGGCAGTCCGGCCACACACCCTTTTAATTGGTTCGGGCTAAGGTAGACCAAGCTCAGGCTTCTACCCGTCACTTCCTTGGAAGATATATAAGACATGGATGCTACCTTTAACACACACACACACACACTGCATATATATATATATATATATATATATATACACAGGGTGTCCGAGAATTATCTGTACAAGTTTTGGCTGTTATTAAAAGTCAACCATGAAGTGTAGAAATTCCAGTGTTATCCCATTTTACAGAGAATCTCTAAGTTTTTCTGATACCAAATTGTGACAAGTTTTTTAGAAATTCCAGTGTGTCCGAACATTATCTGTACTGTACAATTTCATCTTTAATAAAATTCTTGATAACACATGTAAAATTCTAAACAAGATTATTTAGAATCTGTATTTTCAAAAGTTTCTTTTATTAAAGTAACGTTGTTACAAACATTCGATATGTGCACCATTAGTGATTCGCAAAACATCCAATCGATACTCCAAATGTTGCCATGTACGCTGCAGCATATCCACATCAATTCGCTCAATAGCATCTGTGATTCTTGCTTTTAAATCATCAATGTCTGTCACCCGCGTACATTTCTAAAAAACTTGTCAAAACTTGGTATCAGAAAAAACTTAATGAGATTCTCTGTAAAATGGGACACACTGGAATTTCTACACTTCATGGTTGACTTTTAGTAACAGCCAAAAATTGTACAGATAATTCTCGGACACCCGGTATATACACACATTATAACTGCAAACACGCAGTACAATTAACGTAAAGAACGACGCTTTGTATAGAAATATTCCGCGCAAGATGAGAGCGAAAGAACGAAACAAATGAAAAAATGAGGTAACCACCCGGGAATCGAACCCGGGATCTTCCGATTGCCGGTCAGATATGATAACCATTACACCACGGGCCTCACTCAATCAAATGGTAACATTATATACATTATAACTGCAAACACGCGATGTAGAGGAATTACGACATTTGATTGAGTGAGGCCCGTGGTGTAATGGTTATCATATCTGACCGGCAATCGGAAGATCCCGGGTTCGATTCCCGGGTGGTTACCTCATTTTTTCATTTGTTTCGTTCTTTCGCTCTCATCTTGCGCGGAATATTCTCCTATACAAAGCGTCGTTCTTTGTTATATATTTTTTTTTTTTTTTTTTTAAGTTCGGGAAGAACCGATTCGCCTCTATTTAAAAGGGCATATCTCAGCGGAAAAACAAAGAAAAAGTGAGAGGAAAGACAGAGGAAAAAGAAAGGGTGGAGGGGACAGTCGAAGTGGAAAAAGACCAAGGATGACAAGGACTGCAGGGTCGAGCCCCATCATCCTTGGGTGCTAGGGCCGGGAGGGCGCACGTGAAACCTCCAGGAACAAGCACGTACAAACGAGCACAAAGAGCACTCAAGAGCACGAGCTTAGAACCCCCTTGCGGGGGTTACGTTATATATATATATATATATATATATATATATATATATATATATATATATATATATAGTGTATGTATATATATATATATATATATATAATTCGGTATGAATAAAATGTAAAGTGAATGCGTAAAAATTTAAGAATTATTTAAAGTAAAGTTACAAAATCCATAAAAATACATAAAACCTAAAACCTAAAACATAATAAAGTCATTCCACAGATCTTTCAATTTCTAAAGCAAGAATCCAGAAGAAGAAAACAACCAACCAGCTACGAAACACACTGTAAACCTCCCCTACCCCATCCCCTCCTTCCCAGAACCCCCCCTTCCCCTTATTTTTAAGAATTCAAAACAATATAGCGTAAAATTGCTTTCAGATTTCAATAACAATTAGGAAACGGTACGAGGGTTTATAAAATAAGGGAAAATATAAGTATAATAGCTTCGAACTATACAACGAAATATTGCAATAAAGCGTAAATACTTCTTCGAGCCCCTATCAAGAAAACAAGCTTGATTTATATTCAAATAATCTTCAATTGCCTCAAATGAAACTGATTTAAAGCCTCGACAGTCTAATTTCTCTTCATAGAAATGAAACCTTAAAATAAATGGGCTTCAAAATAAATTACCTTTCATTGAACCACATTATGGGTTATATAGGATTATTATTATTATTATTATTATTATTATTATTATTATTATTATTACATAAATATGAATATCAGTGAAGTTAAGTGACAGAGAGTATGGAGAGTAGTTGGATGGGAGACTGTCCTTCGTCTCCAGATGATGTAATGACCCGTGGTTTGGATCCCAAGTGAAATTGTAGGTCCTAATCCGTTATAGTACCTTAGATGTTATGAAGGAGGTTAAACAATCCTAACAACTTTTTATACATATGCGTTATATCGATGATGTTATACTTATAACAAGCCAGCGCTTAAGCTCAGTAGGTGACACTGTTTCCCAATTGCGAAGTGAAGATACTGAGGTCGGGGATCGACTCCCACTGGTGCTAATTAATAATAATCCAGAAATTAGCTCAATGAGCCGCGGTCATCTGAGCAGAGCGCTGTGTCAGTTTCTGGTCCTCCTCACTGACTATACAAGGTGCTCATAAAGTCACTCAAGCAGTTAAATGATTAATTATAACCATATTCACTTGCGTAACTTTATTAAAACCCTGTATTATTATTATTATTATACCCATAACTGTACAGTCGTTTAAAAACGTCGGGATCTACTGGGTTGTACACTGTACACTCGTAGGGTGTCTCAAATATACGAATGGAGGATTTCGGGTCGGGGCGACGCTTGCCCGTATTATACCTTTATAAAGGATTATCATCACAAAATTTGACAGCTGTAGGAGGATTTTTAGGGGTCACTCAAGTTCGCCAGTTCTGTTTCACTTATACAAGATTTTCTTCTCTTTCGCAGGTGATGGTTACTAGAGCAGGAAACCAGTTGTGGTTGCTGGACAAGGCCCCAATTGCAGCGATTGTTTGTCCACGACATCCATCGAAGGAGCAATGCCTGCTCCTTTACTTCCACCACCACCAAGACCAAGAGGGAAGGAAGACCAAATCGGAGAGCATTCGCCTGGTGGTGGAAACCATCTGGCCCATCTGGGAGAAGGCCAACATACCAACTACCACCAAGAAGTACGCAGGGGAGAAGCTGGCGAAGTTGATCGATACCTACGACGCACTCAAGAAGAACAGGACAAAGCCGCAAGAGGGTTACCGGTACAAGGAGGGGATGTTCAAGTCGGATTTGGAAGACGTGTTTGACGTGGCTCACTCCTCCAAGGTCCCTCAGGAGGACAAGGATTTTCTCACCTCGGCAGAGGGAAGACAGGATGTCGTCAAGTCTTGCGGGGGTGGACCAGAAGACAGCGAAGAAGAAAGCTGTGAAGCGGAAGAGGGATCTTGCAGCCACGGCTAGGAAGTGTAAATGGGATGCTGGGGTGACACAGCTCATGGAGGTAGCGATCTTGGAGGTGGATGGTAGCAGCACTGAAATGAACACGGAAGACGAGGATGACGACGACGAGACGTACCAAGCGCCCAGCACCAGCAAGGCCCAGACTCAAAAGAAAAGGCGAATGAATGCCCTCACGGACCCGAATCTCATCGCTGCTTGGGATCGCGACAACATGTCCGTGAGACAAGCAACGTCGTCCTTTGCAGCAGCAGCTCAGAGTTTGGGTCATGACCTGGATGACCTGGTAATCTCGCCAGCAACTGTTCATCGAACACGGAACAAGATCCGAAAGGAGATGGGAGAAGAGTTGACCCGAAAGTTCGAAGCTTCTGGTCCTTTAGTCTTGCACTGGGATGGGAAACTGTTGGAAGATATCGCCAAGGAGGAGGTTGACCGGATTGCTTTTGTGGTGACGGGCGATGGAGTCGAGGAGCTTCTTGGTGTACCCGTTGCGGTGGACGGCACTGGAAAAGAACAGGCTGCAGCCGTACTCCAGGAAGTCCAGGCTTTTGGCATTTCGGAGCAAATCATTGGACTGGGATTCGACACCACAGCTGTGAACGCTGGGATGATCCAAGGTGCTTGCGTTCGCATTGAGCAGGAGTTTGGCCGTCCCATGTTGTGGTTGGCTTGCCGTCACCACGTCTTGGAGATCTTACTCAAGGATGTCTTCGTGCGATGTCTGGGGCCGTCCTCTTCCCCTGACATTCTCCTCTTCAAAAGATTTCAACAGCGGTGGGCCTCCATTGACAAAGGGTCATTCTTGTCCATCGGTGACGAAAGCAATCCCACAACAACTGACAACTGGGCAAATCAAGCGTCTTCCATGAAGAAATACCTGCAGCAGACGCCTTCCCACGGCACACATCCCCGAGAAGACTGCCGTGAACTCTTCATCCTTTCCTACCGCTTCCTTGGCGGTCAGGTCCAGGGAGGATTTCGTCAGCTTGGGGCCTATCACCACGCCAGATGGATGGCCCAAGCCATCTATGCCCTCAAGATTTTCATGTTCCGTCACCAACTGGACCTGACAGTCAGGGAAGAAGGAGGACTTCGGCGGCTGTGTTTGTTCATCTCCCTCGCGTACGTGAAGCAGTGGAATGAGGCAATGGTCTCGAATCGAGCTCCACTGAACGACCTAGTTCCTTCGTCTGCTCGAGGCCTACGACTTCAATCCCCCGCCACGAAGAAAGGACTCAAGCGGATCGATCCGAAGAACTTCAATCCACAGCAATCCATCGAGCTCTTCGTCACCCGGAGAACAAAAGAAGTCTTCTTCCGCGCGATCCTTCCAGAATCTGAGTCTCCCACCTTCCTCATGAAAGATCCAGAGGATTGGATCAATGACCAGGATTGGATCACGGCGCAAAAGAGGGTGAAAGCCCTGAAGGTGGTCAATGACTCCGCCGAGCGTGGTATCGCTTTGATGAAAAGATTCAATTCCACCATCACGCGTGATGAGAAGCAGAAGCAATTCGTCCTCAAGGTGGTTCGGGCTCACCAGAAGTTGATCCCCGTCAAGACGAAGGAGAGCTTGAAGAGTAAAATCAAGTAGTGTAGGACAGATTGATGATGAAAACAATCCATTTATACGCGCTTATTTCAATTAATGAAAGGTGCATTTCGTTTATTTTCATTTTTGTTCAGAAATAAAGAGAATAAGAGAATGATAGAAATTTCTTTTTTTCAAATAGCTACAAGAAAGTGTTAAACTTGAGTGACCTCTAAATACTGTTCGATTCCCATCATTTTTCGATTTTTAGAACCTCTATGCCTATTGAAATCGGGGCAGCATTCGCGAGCAAGAGAAAGTCGAAAAAAAAAAAATTCTATGTATTAATGAGACACCCTACGTGACGGTGTACAGGTATACGGGAGTTCCACTGTGTTCCAACTTTGGCTAACGATAGTTCGTCATGAAGTATCGGAGGCTGTTTTAAATGTGGCTTGTGGTGAATAAACGCTCAAGTTTAGCCTGAATTCAGTACCGGAAGTTCAGGAAGTAGCGAGACGAAGTACCGGAAACAACTGTAAAAGTCGTACAGTAATAATTTGAATCCTTAAATGGGGACCAGTGTAGACGAGTTCCTAGAATTAAATACTTTTTCCGGGTACAGTGGAACAAATTCGAACTATAAAGGGTGTCCCATAAGTCCGGCATCATAGGAGAAATTCATATTTTTCTATTTCTACAAACCATAATTCATATTTTTCTTTCTACAGGCCATAATGTCTGTGAGCAAGGAAGAACGAATCCAGATAATTCTACTCATGGGAAATCGGAGTCAAAGAGAGACCGCTGCTGAATTTAACAGACTGCATCCAGACTACGAGCCAATAACACAGAGTTGTGTTAGCAGACTTGTTGCAAAGTTTAAGGAAACAGGATCCATAGAAGATAAACCACGCAGTGGACCTTCAAGGAGGTCCACTGACGATGATACAGCGACTGCTATCCTGGCTCATTTTAACAGAAGTCCCAATAAGTCTCTTCGGCGATTGTCCGCCGAGACAGGAGTGTCGAAAAGCAGCATCCATCGCATTCTTCAGGCTCACAAATGGCATCCATATAAACTTCAGATCCTACAGAAATTAAGCGAAGATGATCCCGACCGGCGGATGGAATTTTGTGAATGGGCTACGGACCAATATGCTCGGGATGCCAATTTCCCGTCCACCATTCTGTTCAGTGACGAGGCTGTTTTTTATGGAAATGGTGAGGTAAATCGACAGAACACCCGCTACTGGTCTCAAAACAACCCTCACTGGTATACCTCTTCAAAGGAACAAGGTGCATCTCGGGTGATGGTATGGTGTGGCATTTGGAAGGATTGCATCATAGGCCCCCTCTTTTTCGATAAACATGTCACTGGAGGCACCTACCTACGTATGCTCAAGGAAGAAGCATTTCCCAGTGTCTTGAACGAAGAAGGAAATTTCCCAACATGGTTCCAGCAAGACGGCGCTCCACCACATTACAGCACCCAAGTAAGGGAATACCTGTACCAACAATTCCCTGGTCATTGGATAGGACGTCGAGGGCCTGTGGAATGGCCAGCTAGAAGTCCGGATCTCACGCCACTAGATTTTTATCTCTGGGGCCACTTGAAAGCGCTGGTATACGCAGAGAAAATTAGGAGTGTTGAACATTTGCGGCAGCGCATTATTGGGGCATGTAACACCATTACTTCTGACATCATTCACTGTGTGCTTGCTGACTGGGTATCACGTCTGAATTTGTGTATTGAAAACAATGGTGGACATATTGAGCACGTTCTGTAAATAAAAGATTTTGTTTTGCCTTTTATTATTATTTTTCCTATGATGCCGGACTTATGGGACACCCTGTACATAATAACAATCAGTGAGGAGGGGACAGAAACTGGCACAGCGCTCAGGCCATCTACTGCAGCCGATTGCTTTAAATCCCGTATTACTATTATTATTATTATTATTACTAATATCATCTGGATTCGAATCCTCATCCTCAGTGTCTTCCCTTCACTTATAAGGAAACGATGTTACCCACTGAGTAACGAACGCTGGCATCGAGCTGCATAAGGTCGACTCGCATAAAGTCATACGCAAAATTAGGTTAAATTTCGTTAAGTTAGGTAACACTATGCACGGTTAGGTTACGATACGTTAGGTTGTCTTTTTTTTTTTTCTTTCTCTGATTTACCGCCGATTCGTACCTAAAGAGAGCGGTACATATCTCGGCGAAGCAGTGAGTGGGTGATGTTACTGTGCTGGGGGCGGTAGACTAGGGGAATGGGTAAGGGTCAGTCGCTGGATAGTGGGTAGGAGGGGTACGGTTTTAGATGCGATGGAGCAGATGGGAGTGAGTAAGGAAGAAGAGAGGCGCTTCCGCTGAAAAGTGGGGGCCGTCGGCGAGTATGGATCGTAGGCGGTTGGGTATGGGATTTTCGGCCGAGAGAGGGAAACACCTGCGACGAAGAGCGGACAACTTTGGGCATTCCACCAGGAGGTGTAAGACAGTGATAGGGGTATGGCAGGTAGGGCAAAGCGGGACTGGCAATTTCGCCATAAGGTGTCCGTGGGTGATGTGGGTGTGGCCTAGGCGGAGACGGGCTAAGATTACTTCTTTATGGCGGGACCGGTGGAATGAGGAGGCCCAGTATCCTATTTGTGGTTCGATCGTGTGGAGTTTATTTTGTGTGGCCTGGTCCCATTCCCGCTGCCATATGGAGCGGAAGTGGGAGCGGAAAGCCGGGAAGAAGTCGGAGAAGGGGAGGGTCGGGAGGAGGCCGGCAGTGAGCAGGCCGTCTTTGCTGTGCGGTCCGCCGCCTCGTTACCCTGGATGCCGACATGAGCCGGGACCCAGCAGAATGCGATTGTCTTGTGTTGAAGGTCGTTAAAAAGTGGAAGGTTTGCTGGATGGTACAGACGAGCGGGTGAGGGGAGTTAAATTTTTCTAGGGAGAGAAGTGCACGCTGGGAATCCGAATAAATGGCGAAAGAACTGGCAGAGTGGGTGCGCACAATATCGAGGGCCTCCGTAATGGCGAAAAGTTCCGCCGAAAAAACGGAGGCCTCGCGGGGCAGGCCGACGCCCCCCCCGGGAAAGCGGCTGGGACAGAATCACCGCTGAGGAGGCTACACCAGCTTCCGAGCGGGAACCATCTGTGTAAATGGCGACTGCGTCCGGGTGTTGGGTTGCGTGTTCGCGGAAGAGTGACCTGTATATCATGGCGCTCGTGGTAGTCTTCGGTAGGGCACACAGATCTTTGCAAAACTTGATAGGGGTGAGGATCCAGGGGGGGTAGATGCTGAATGAGATGGGAATAACTGAGGGGGCGGGCATGTTGAAAAGATCAAAGAAAGAGCGGACTGCTTCAGTGAAGTGCCAGCTCCGTCCCAGAGGTGGTAGTTCTGAAACTGCCGTGCCCAGAAGCGAAGAAGGTAGCCTCTGTGCACGGAGGTATGTCCTCATGAGGAGTAGACCCCGTCGGAGGGCGAGAGGGAGATGGTCGCATTCCACATGGAGGCTGGAGAGGAGCGGAAAGCACCGGTGGCGAGGCGGAGGCCTCTATTAAGTACCGGGTCCAGGATACGGAGGCGGGCGTTGGAGGCTGAGCCGTAAACTACGCTACCATAGTCCAGCTTTGACTGTACTATGGAAGTATAAAGTCGAAGAAGAGAGCGTCGATCTGCACCCCATGTGGTGTGAGAGAGGTGATCCAAGAGAGCGAGGGGGCGTCGAAGGGATTGCTTTAGGTGCTTGAGATGGGGAACCCAATTGAGCCGTCGGTCTAGGGTCATGCCCAGAAAACGCGTGGAGGGTACCACCTCAAGAGGACTGCCGTATAATGTGACAGAGGGTAGAGGAAAGGTTGTGGGTCTTCTTCTACTGAAGACCATACACGTGGACTTAGGGATGGGGAGGCGGAAACCCACCGACGTCGCCCACCTTTCCACCTGGTAAATGGCGAGCTGCATTTGCCGTTGAACGACAGACGGTTCTCGCCCTGCAAAGTAGATTGCAAGGTCATCCGCGTAAGTGGAAGAGCGGATGGAGGGTGGAAGGCATTGTGAGACCGTGTTCATCACGACGGAGAAGCAGAGAACACTGAGGATGCTCCCCTGTGGGACCCCGTCCTCCTGCACAAAGGTGTCAGAGAGGACTGAGCCCACCCGGACTTTAAAGGTCCGGGAAGAAAGGAAGCCCCTGATGAAGGTCGGCATGGCTCCGACGAGGCCCAGATGTCGGAGCTGACCGAGGATCATTGCTCGACGGGTGGTGTCATAGGCCTTCTGGATGTCAAAAAAAATTGACAGTACGAACTGTCTATTGTCGAAGGCATCCTGTATGTCTCGGCTGAGAAGCAGGAGGGGATCAGTGGTGGAGCGGAATTGTCTGAAGCCGGACTGGGTAGACGGGAAGGAATTGTGTTCAAGGACGAACGATAATCGCGTAGCGACCATTTTTTCGAGGATCTTGCAGGCACAACACGTCAGGGCGATTGGTCTGTAGTTTGTGGGGTCCAGGGAATCTTTGCCGGGTTTGGGGATAGGGATGACGTGGGCCTCCTTCCACCTAGAGGGAAGGCGCCCTCTATCCATATGCGATTGTATAGTCTAGCAGGAAAATTTGTAAGGTAGAGTGGATGTGTTGGATCATGCCGTACGGAATACCGTCCGGACCGGGACAAGGGGATCGTCGAGAGGCCAGTGCCGCCTGTAGTTCACGCATGGTAAACAATCGGTTGTAGGTGCTGTCTATGGACGGTGGAGAGGGGCTATCGTCAGGGGCGGGTACGGAATTGGCTGCAGAGGAAGAAACGGCGGCGAAGGTAGAAGCAAGGTGGTCTGCCACCGACTTGGGCTCACATAGGAGTCCGTCGTTAGTCCGGAGGACCGGGGGTCGGGAGGGGACATGTCGCCTCTCGACGCCCCGCACCTTCTTCCAGATGGTAGCCGAAGGTGTGGTGGTGGTGATGCCGGACACAAAGGCACGCCAAGAGGCTCGGCGCGCTGTCTTCATTGTGCGGCGGGCGATGGCCCTGCCCCGCTGCATCTCCGTGCGATGGATGGGGAGTCGCGTCCGGTAGAAGCGCCGAGTTGCCTTCATCTTGGCGCGCACGGCATCCGCGCACTCCGGGGTCCACCAAGGCACCCGTCGGGCACGGGGGTAGGCGGAGGATTGTGGTACGCTAGTGCTTGCGGCCGCTAGAACGACAGACTCGAAGTATGTGATGCACTCGTCGATGGATGGGAAGTGGGCAGTTGTAAGGGTGGTATACGTGTTGTCGCGGAAGCGGGCCCAATTCGCGTTGGTAACCGACCTTACCGGGAACCGAAGTCTGGTCGGGTCGATTGAGGTTGAGTTGAATGGGGAGATGGTCACTTCCATGGTCCTCTCGGAGGACTTGCCATGTGAAGTCTAGGAGGGCATCAGTTGAAACGAGGGACAGGTATATACAGGATGGAATGCAGGTGGTGGTATGGTAGAATGTAGGAGAGCCATCGTTGAGGCACTCGAAGGAGAGCTCGGTCATGACAGATATCAGGGTTGGGGCCATATAGGTGGTGTGTGTGTCGCCCCACAAGGGGTGGCGACTATTGAAAACGCCCAGTAGTAGGAAGGGCCTGGGGAGTTGTTCCACGACTTCCACCAGGTCGTCGCGGGAGACTTGAGCGGGGGGGGAGGTAGATTGAGCAGACGGTGTACTGTCTATCCAGGGAGAGCCGGACGGCAGTCACCTGTAGCGGGGACCGGATGGAGAGATTGTAGAAGGGGACTGCGTGGTGTACGAGGATGGCAGCTCCCCTTCGAGTGCAGGTAGGAGGCGGGGTGGCGATGCAAAAATAACCAGTGGGGCAGGGCATGGGCCTGGTCCCCAGGATTAGCTCCTGGAGACAGACACACACCGGACGGGAAGTGGCAATCAAGGAGTTAAGGCCTTCATAGTTTGCAAATTCCTCGACAGTTCCAGTGGACTATTGTGGTTTTCGGGGGATCCATTAGTTGATGAAGGGGGATGGGTAAAGGTGTAGGCGCTAGGAGGTTGGAGTGTGAAGGGAGATCTGGAGTTCGCGAAATTGAAGGCTGGGTCGGGAGCATGGCTGGCTATCTACCGTTCACCAGGGAAGGAATCGGTCGGCCTGTCGAACCCCGCGGAGGTTGCGGGGTCGAGTCGGCCGAGCGAGACCGGAGGCGTGGATCACGGCAGGCAGAGGAACATCGTGGGCTGAGCGGGTCAGAAGTTTGACGGGCTTCTATGGTCGGGCCAGGGGGGCACGTTAACCCCAAAAGTGGCGCTACCCCGCCTGTCCGGGGTCTCACGGCGGACCCTAGGTGGTGACAGGGGTACCAAAAGGACCGGGCGGGTGGGAGGGAGGGCGTACTCAGGGTAGCTGACAAGGAGGGGGCCGGGGATGTTGGGGGGTAGGTACGATGGGGGTGGAAGGAGGTGAACCAGAGTGGTCTCGTGGAGGGGTGGAGAAAATGGCACCAGGAGGCAAGGGCAGATCCATGAGACTCGTGGGCGTGGGCGCGGCCGAGCTTCCCTCGGTCACACCGTGCAGCTGCGCCAGAGCCGCATCCACTGGATCCACTGGGCTGGGTCTCGTCGTACGGGGCGGGTCGTGGATTTCGGCCACTATTGTCAGAGTCTGTGGGGGTAGAGTGGTGGGACTTCTGCGATGGGGAGAGATGGACATAGTAGACGTGGTGGGCGGTGTGAGGGTCCGAGCCGTCTTCTTGGTCCTAGGGGAAGAGGGAGAGAGACGTTGGAAGGCCGGAGGGTCTGGCGACACGCTCCGGCGTCTCCGCCTCGACGGCTTGCTCCGGGCGGCAGGTTCGGGCGTGTGCAGGGAGTACTGGGAAGGCAGGGTTTGAGGTGGCTGGGACCTGGGTGTCCTGGTCCCAGACTCCTGGGGGATTCGTGGCAGGTGAGGTGCGGGAAGAAGAGGAATGGTGGGGGGACAGGACCGTCGGGTCCTGCGAGGATTTGCTTTGTGGGGAACAGGGAGCAGTGGCTGGGGGGGTTTCGGCGGCAGGCCAGGGCGGCGTGCCGAGATGATAGAGCCGAGAGCAGCGGCATAGGACACCCCGGCCTCACCTCCCGACTCCGCACCCTGTCGCGTGCCTCACGGGGGCTAAGGAAGTCCGTCACTGTAGGCCTCGGACCTCCTTCTCGAACTTGAAGAAAAGGCATTCGCGGGATGAAGAGGGGTGTGCGCCTTCACAGTTGGAGCATTTGGGTGTGTTGGGGCACCTGTCAGGGTGAGCGAGTCGTCCACAGTGACACACATTGATGCGGCTGTCGACAACGGAGCTAACGTGTCCAAACTTATTGCATTTAAAGCAACGGGTCGGGTCTGGGATGTATGGGCGGATAGAAAACTCGCATGACGCGCGGTCTCCCATACCCCATACAATGCGGCCGGGGGGATTAGTGTATTGAAAGTAAGGAGCAGACGTGGGGTGGGGGAGGGGGTGCCTCCCTGTCGGGATGTGAAACGATAGATCTTAGTGACTCCTTGGGGTGCGAGGTCCTCCAGGAGCTCGTTCACTGCGATCGACAATAGGCGGGTGGCGTAAATAGTGCCCTGACTCTGGTTCAGGCGAGGGTGTGGGGAAACGGACACCGAGCATCCAAGGACCTCAGTGACGGAGAGTAGGGCTTTGTCTCTGCGGCTGAGCGTGATTTTACGAGGAGGGAGCCATCCCTCTGTGGGCGTACGTCATAGCGGCTGGAGTTGCTGTGGGTTCGGATCGCCTGGAACGTCCGTTCAGAGTTGTCGGGAGGGACCCAGATGTAGGCCGAATCACCAGGAATTTGTGGATACTTGGAAGGGAGAGGGAGGCTGTAGAGTCGAAATGGACTGGATATTCAACGGTCGATAGGACGGCCGTGAATGCCGGCTCCCCCGTCCGCCGCGAGGCTCTCTCCGTGGGGAGGTGGGCTGACGGCGGGTGAGGGGGGCATATGGGGAGAGCAAGAAGCCGGGTTGTGGGGGCAAGTCCTCGGTGGAACTTGACTTGCCCGAAGGTGGCTGAAGTGGGCTGGGGCGAGACCCCTGCTCCTGTAGGTCCAAGGGTAGTCGAGGGACGGACTGGGGTCGGCAACGGAAAAGGAGAGTGCAAGCGTTCCGCTTCCACAGGGGGGTCAACCCCATTAGGTTGCGGTCTTCCAGTGGTAAAGGACTCGAGGGCCTGGTTGCCCACCACCCGAGTGTTGAGAGAGTAGTAGTCCGGGAATGAGAAGCAGTAGTCGTAAGCCGAGGGGGAGAAGTGTCCATAGCGAAACAAAAAAGAACTTCATCCCCCGCGCGCATCCAGCCACCACCGACTCCAACAAGGGAAAGGCGAAGCGTGGGCACACTTGGTCCCACCGCCGATAGATGTCACGCAGGAGAGATAATACACCCGCACCCAGTCCCTGTGCCTGAAAGCAATGTTCCCTCTCATTTTTCTTAGTCCGTGTGCGCAAGAAATTTTCGTTTTGCATACATTTAGATTCATGGTGAAAAATTGTGCAAACTTTTCTGAGCGCTATTATCTTCAAATTAAACATATATAAATATTAAATACTTAATAAATATTATTTCCATAAAGTGATAGCTTGATCATTACGGTACTATTAAATGAATATTAAAAAACTGTTTACAATATTATATGATATATTCTTAAAAAAGAAAACATTTTATCCATTCTAAAAATATTAATAAAATAAAAAATAGTAAAATAAAATTCAACAAAATAAAGAAATAAAATAAAAATAACTAATTGAAAATGATTATTTTAGATATCATTTCTCAAAACAATTTTTAGCATTTAGCAATTTAAAATAGACTATCAAGATTAATACATGATTTTATCCATTCAAAATAGGAATAAAATAAAAAATAATAAAATTCAATAAAATAAAATATAATCAAAATAACATTAAATGAAAGTGCCTTTCATTTAAGTATGATTATGATTTCTCCCTACGATCTTTAGCATTTGCCCATTTCAAATAAACTCTATGAAGATTAATACATCCGTCATCATTCAAGTAACTTTTAATTCGCATGAGCAATTGAGCATGTCCAAATGATTTTCTTTCAAGCGGTTTCTTAATTTGTTCTTTATAGAATTCATTAAACTGAAGCCACGCTCACAGTCCACACTAGATGCTAAGAAAGTTCCCCCAATATCCATCAACTTAGCAAGGTCACAAAATTGTTCATTTTGGAGGACGAATGTCACCATATCATCAAAATTTTTAACCAGCTTACTTTTATTTTCTCGCGTACAACAAATTTAAAATCATTGTACTGTTCGATTATGGTAGAACTTTCACCAAGAAAATCTGCATATTTTGCACATAAAGCTTTAACATGCTCAATGCCAAAGTCAAAGTCTTTCTGTAAAATAGCCGAACAATCAAAGGCAGGCCATTCTTTCACTTCATTTTCAGGAAACCTGTCTTCCAAATGGGGACAAAGTTTTTCTATGAAAGTTAACCTTGTGTGACGGTATATTTTTGAAATTACTTCATTTACTGTCGTGACTTGTGATACGCTTGAGCCTGTGCGCATTTTATTTTGCTGTGTGCGCGGGTTTCACAACGCGTGTGCGCGCGCACACGCGCACACCTTAGAGGGAACATTGCCTGAAAGGCGGCCACTCTCATCCAACGCGCGGTGAAAAGTGGCAGGGACAGGGTCTGGGTTTGGTTGGAAAGCGACAAGGGTGCAGGGCAACCACCTCCCACACCCAAGGGCCAAGGAAGGGGTCAAAATCAAGTTCCAAAAAACGACGCCAAAAAAGAGAGAGAAGCCAGAAAGAATGGGTTAAATGAGAAAAAAGAAAAAGAAGCAGGAGATCAGCCGGGTCCCCAAACGGGCCCAATGGTCCACGAGGGCAGAGAAAGCCCTTACACCGAAGAAAGGTGTATTCCCACATTCGCCACAGAGGGACGCGCCCTATCGCTCCGGACAAAGCAAAGGGTTAGGTTAGGTCTGGTAAGGCAAGTTATTTTCATTTAAAATCTGAAATATACATATATACTGCAGGTTAGTCCTTTTCAGTCGAAATATTAAACTTTCTATTCAATTAAATCTTAAATGCATGAACTGCATAAATTTGAATTGGAATAACGTCGACATGCACAAGATCGATTGTTAACTTTATGAAATGCGACTTTGCGCGTGTAATTCCTTTTCCCCAACTAAAGCAGTGCGTGTAATTCAAGAACGTACATAAAACCAGGAGAGAATCTATAGAATATATACAGTTAAGAATGAAATAGATGCGTTTTATATTTACATATGAAATACACACACACACACACACACACACACACACACACACACACGTCCCGAATACATTTTTTTAACCCATCTGCATTGCCCAAATAATTAAAAGCAGCAGCTGCAACCTTTTACAAATCAATTCCAAACGGCTTTGGCAATTAATTGAATAAACTGTAAAAAGTTACAACCGCGAAAGGCACCTCTGTTGTTTTTATTACTTTTAATTTTTCAACTTTTCCTTTATTTTGATATGAATAAGTTATTTTTCACACACACACACACACCCTACACTTAGTCCTCCCTCACTTTAGAGAGACATTTCTTGTTGCATTGTGCCCCAACATAACATGATCAACCATCAAGTAACTTTTTTTTTTTAGCACCTGCTTCATGAACACCACTAAGTGGGAGACTATTGAATTCGCTGTACCAACAACGGGGAATCATCCACAAAAAACTTTCGTTCTCCATGAGGGACGAGTACACGGGGATAGATAACTAATATTCCTCGCTGGAAAGAGATTTCCTCTACTCTCGCAGTGGCACAACACCGCAAAGTACGAACGACTCGATATATCACTTGCCGTGCAAACACTTTTCACTGAGGAAGAGACCCCAAGTTGAAACTCGGCGACATTAAAAAAAGTTGGCAGACACATACCCATGACAGACATCCAATTACAGAAAACATGCAGACGCACACACACTTCCCTGCCTTGTTAATATGTCAAAGAATAGTTAATATGTCAAAGAATAGAGTATATAATATATACCTTTCCTTTCAACCTTTCAAATGTTCCGCGCGATAATTCCTCATTTTACGAAGGTCAAGCTTGTCGCCCCTCCTCTCGAGTTGGCCTAGTGAAGTAGTGAGTAGATAAGTATACATAACTTCCAAACGAACATAAAAACTAAAAAAAAAATGCATGGCATGGAGTAGGTGAGGTAGAGTTGCGTTCCTGCCGTCACTCTTTCTTTTTTATCCTCTTCTTTCTCTTGGGTGATGGATACACGTGACGGGTGAGGGCATGGTGTGGAAAACCTGACTTCTGTTCTTAATTCCTGTTTCAACCCTTTTCCTGTAGAAGCATTTCATCACTTTGCGACGTGATGTTTTTGCGCGGACATGGGTGGAGACGATGGAGAGTTTGGCCTTTACCTCTCTCTTAATCCTCCTGGGGATAGCCTGGAGTGGGCCATGGGGTTCTTGTTGGCCTGATACCTCGGTAAATAAAAATGTAAATATTTTGTATGAAATCAAAATATGTGTTCGAGGTTTATGTGATGATACCAAGTAGTTGATATACGATCAGCACAAATATATTACAGTATTATGTTAGTTTATACAACAATACTACCAAGTGTGTGTGTGTGTGTGTGTGTGTGGTGTGTGTGTGCGCGCGCGTAGCGTAATTGTAGTAGTAGTTTATATATTCTCTTCTTTCCTTAAAATTTCCTGTGCCACTTTTCCAGGGTCAAGGTATTTTCTTCAACATTTTTCCGTACCCACCTCTGGCGAGAAAAGAGCAGAGAGTGTGGAGAGAGAGCCTTGTTTTTCTATCCAGTTTTCTACTACTGTTAAAATAAAATAATTTAAAAATGCACTAGTTTAATAACAGGAACCTCCCCGAGTGGATGGAAAGGTCTTTGAGGCTACCTCTTGTTCTTGTAACACTCACTTTCTCACTCTCTCGTGAAATATTCGTTTCACATTCATTAAAGTAATTAAATATACTCGTATTTTGGCGAAGATACAGATTCACAAACTAAATGAAACCCTCAACAAGAATTCCCGGAAATTCAAACAAAATATATTAGTTTGCTTTCATATTTAAATTGCTATCTTTAGTTTGTTTTTCCAAAAGCTCTTTCTAGTTTGTATTATGTTTAAATATTAAAACTTCAGTATCAGGTAAACTTTCTTACAGGTTCTTGTGCTCTGTTTAACAGTGGAGAAAAGCTGCCAAATTAAGGTAGACTTTACATGTTCATGTTAGTCTTATGTAGGCCTAGGCTAATAACATAACTAGTGAGTAGCTAGTAGGTGCAATAATATCTATATATAAACTGGTAGGTTTAGGGGCTGGGTCTCTCGGGTGAATAGGATCTATAGTGATTACTGGTAAGTGGTGACATTTTGATGGTGTATGAAAATACTAGATCGTCTCGTGGCTCGATCTGTTTGAACCCCAGTGTTGCATAGAGGCGGGCGGTTATGTTTTCTGTATCTAACGTCAAGACGAAGAGGCGGGCCGGCCACGCCTCTTTAACTGACTCTGGCTTAGGTAACCTAGGCTCGAGCCCCTACCCCGACTTCCTCGGGGAATATGGGACATACTGTAGATGGATTTGAAAATACCTTTAAGGGTGTCTACAAAGAGTTTCAAAGTTTTTCTTCACATTTATAATTGTTGGTTTTGCAAAAATATGGGGTTTATTAATAATATAAAATATGTAGACATAAATAAGAAAACATATGTTAGGATTTGCAAGGTATGATCTAAAGTCCAAGTAGACCTCAGGTAAATCTAGACAGAATACGTAACTTCTTGCACGTAAACATTTGAACAGGTCTCAACATGATCGTACTGGAACATGTGACATTTTTTATTTAACCAATGAGGTGCGGGAATACCAATCACATGATGCTACACTACGAGTTCATTCAATTATGTGTTTGTTAATAGTATTAATGTTCAAATAGTGTTTGGAATATACTATATAATTAAAATTTAATGTTGTCAAGTAGGTCTCAGAAGTTAGTTAGGAATTTGTAGAACTCTTAAAATAATGTATTTAACACATTCACTGCCAAAGACAAGAAATCTCATCTTTGGCGGTTCCTATTTCTTGTAGTTTTTTAAAGGAGACGTCCGACATTTCGCTGATCAGATTCTGATTTTTCTGGACATCATCTGTGAAATTCTGCAGCCGCCATCGTCTGACTGAGACCCTCAACATGTAAGAAAACTAATTCCACCTTTTCATGGGGTGTGTTCACTGTTGTATGTTGTTGTTCTGCCATTTGTAAATTTTAAGGCCTGGACACTGTAAAGAAAACAGAAAACCTGGAGTTAAGTTAAATTAATAATACATATAATATATTCTAGCAATACTCCCCCCCCCCATGAGGCAGGACTTTTGGACCACCCTATATAATAATATTTTTAACGTCTTTCATACCGTACTGTGACTTATATGTAGTTCAAGTAATGACCACAAGTGGATGAATGCCATTTATAAACAAACGAATGTGTTGGAACGAGCGACGACGTCCTTAAGGAGCTAACCTACAATGTAGTGGTTGCCGGGATAACAATAATAATAATAATCAGATCAGTTCTTAAGAAAAGGTAGGCCCAAAGCCGAAACAGGAACGTGGTTAACATCTTGTAATCCCAAGGCCTACTCTCGTATGAGAGGCTTGCTGTAGGTGCTTCAGTAACTCCGAAATGATACCACACTTCCACGTATGCTGATAGGCCTAACCCAACTAGGCTTAAGAATAAGCTGGCTATCGCTACCAATTCTATAAGCATAATAACCCGAATAAAGTCCTCATTATTATTTCACAGATTTGCATAATTTCGATAAAGTTGGTGGGGACAACCCTTCATAATGCCTACTTGTATTATTGGGAGTTCAAACTTATAAGTTGCGACACATAAACTGGACTTTATTTGAGAGAAATATGAAATTGAAGAAATTAAACTAAAGGAAAAAGTTGTTACAAAAAAGTGTCGTTTGTAAACAAAACTACTGCTTGGGAAGCGGTTTGTACATTCGCGGTTCTGTTGTTATAATTAACATGCAAATAGAACCGCGGAACCAGCGTCCGCAGCTCAATAGACTCGGTTTCCCTGCAATCGAAGTGAAGACGCGGAGGTCGGGGATTCAATTCCCAATAGTGTTGGTATAAATGTAGCGCAGTGAGACGCATTAGTAGGCGTGAGCACTGTTCCAGTTTCTGGCACTCCTCATTAAAGAAGTAAACTATACCTTATTCATTTTCACTTGTCATATGACATTTTTATGGTTTAGTGATTGTACTCCGTTTTATATTGTTTATGGAATGGAATAGAATAAAATAACCTTTATTAATAACAAAATAAATAATTTTTTTTTCAATTTGCAATGACATGAATAATTGTGAAGCTCGACTATTTATTTTATTTAATTTGTCCCTTAAGCTTTAGGCTTTACTGGGCTCAGTAGTATAGTGGCAAAATGCCAGAGTGCAAAGCAACCAGGGCTCTTTTCTCGTTTATAATATAATATAATATAACGGTTAGGTTAGGAGGTTAGGTTAGGAGGTTAGGTTAGGAGGTTAGGTTAGGAGGTTAGGTTAGGAGGTTAGGTTAGGAGGTTAGGTTAGGAGGTTAGGTTAGGAGGTTAGGTTAGGAGGTTAGGTTAGGAGGTTAGGTTAGGAGGTTAGGTTATATTATAACAACCTAACCTAGCCTCCTCGTTTATAATATAGCCTGACCTAACCTAGCCTCCTCGTTTATAATATAGCCTGACCTAACCTAGCACAATTGAGCCTAACCGGGCCACATTTATATACATCGTATCATTCAGTGTTAATGAACTTATAAACGCGTTTTGAAAAATATTTTTAAATTATTGTCTGGTTCCTTCGTCGTTATTTCTGCATATATATATATATATATATATAATATATATATATATATATATATATATATGGTGTGTTTTATTTGTACATCTCTCGACAGTTTAAAAATTTATAGAAAGTTCTACAGCTAGGATTTTAAAATTATCAAAACTTTTAAGAATTGCCTGCGTTTTGAAAAAATAATTTTAAATTATTGTCTGGTTCCTTCGTCGTTATTTCTGCATATGCACTCCCAGCTAATCTTACTTTTGAAAACTGTCACGATATCTGCTTATGGTTACAATTTGCTGTTAGCCTAACCTAGCTTTATTTTAATTTATAAAAAGCCGTAATAAAGTGAAGTGAACTGCTATCTGTCCAGAGGGTCGGTCTCTACTCATATATATATATATATATATATATACACCGTATATATATATATATATATATATATTATATATATATATATATATACAGGGTGGGCGGAAAGTAGCTCCCTATTTTGGATTGGTAAAAAAATACGTATATTATCCATTTATTTCAGAAGAAATAATATGAAAAGGTAGGCATACATGGTAGGTTTTCTCTAAAATTCAATGTGGTCTCCAACTCTTTCCACCAGCTTCTGAGCCGCCCAGGAATGGCGTCCACTGACTTTAGCAGGAACTCCGGCGGGATGGAGGACATGACTTCCCGAATTCGGTCCTCCAGTTCTTCCAATGTCCTCGGTTTGGTGCGGTAGACTTCTTCCTTTACCCACCCCCAAAGAAAGAAGTCGCACGGTGTCAAGTCGGGGCTCCTGGCTGGCCATTGATGTGGACCACGACGACCCATCCAACGCCCAGGGAAGTGGGCATCCAGCCACTCACGGACAACAAGAGCGAAGTGCGGAGGGGCGCCATCTTGCATAAATATCAGAACTTCGATGTTCACCCATGTGCTGACAACCGGCCAGACCTCGTTTCGCAACATAGCAAGGTACCGCTCAGCATTCATGGTGTTGCGCAGAAGGAACGGGCCCACAACCTGATCTGAGGTCATACCACACCACACCGTTACACTGAACCGATTCTGCCGTTTTTCAGCGGTAACCGTGCGACTTCTTTCTTTGGGGGTGGGTAAAGGAAGAAGTCTACCGCACCAAACCGAGGACATTGGAAGAACTGGAGGACCGAATTCGGGAAGTCATGTCCTCCATCCCGCCGGAGTTCCTGCTAAAGTCAGTGGACGCCATTCCTGGGCGGCTCCAGAAGCTGGTGGAAAGAGTTGGAGCCCACATTGAATTTTAGAGAAAACCTACCATGTATGCCTACCTTTTCATATTATTTCTTCTGAAATAAATGGATAATATACGTATTTTTTTACCAATCCAAAATAGGGAGCTACTTTCCGCCCACCCTGTATATATATATATATATATATATATATGGTGTGTTTATATTTGTACATTTCTTGTACAGGTAGGATTTTAGAAATATTAAAACGTTTAAGAATTATCTGCTTTTTAAATTCGTGGCATTTTCTCTTGCTGTAGCTCTTTATTTTTACTTAACCTTATAGGATCGATGCGGAACTTGAACGCATTATAGACACTTTTGATGAAAGGGGAATAAATGAAGTGGCAGCCACCCCACCTAGCCAACCCAGCGACCTAGATACAGAAGTCGCGGTATTGACTCACAGCCGGTCAAACGAGTGCCAGTTTGTAGAGGAGCTAATGTAAGTGTTTTTAGATTATATAGTATGTTTTTACTTTTCTTGTGGAATCGTGAACAATAACTTTGGGTAGGCCAGGTTAGGCTACGACAGGTTAGAATATATATATATATATATATATATATATATATGTATGGTGTACACAAAACGATTTAACCGCATCCAATTTCGTGATTTATTTAAATTACAGGGCCGAAACGGAGCTAGATCGCATTATAGCCACTTTTGACGAAAGGGTGATAAATGAAGTGGTAGCCACTCCGCCTAGCCAACCCAGCGATACAGAAGTCGCGGTATTGGCTCACATCCGATCAAGCGAGTGCCAGTTTGTAGAGGAGATTATTAAGTATTTTTTGAGGATAAGAACAAAACCCAATATATTTTCATTTATTAAATAGTAGAAAACATGTACAAAAAGGGTCAGTGCCCGTCACATAATTCTTAATGGCTACAGATACAAATGTATATACAGATTTACACAATATACATCTTACACATTACAGGGGGTACTAACATATGGGTACTTTATTTAATCTGTCTGCATACATATTTATCATTCATATTTGTGTCGCATAAATCGAATAATTTTTAAAAATTCATAAATCCCTTCCCACGTGACATATGCATGAGAAACAAAATACAATACATTCCACATGTTTCAGTATAATATCCGAAGACATGGATTCCAAATAATCTCAGGCACGCCTAACTGTGCTATAAAATTTACGATTGCCGAGTCATTCCACGGTGGAAATCCCAGCGAATCAAAATAGTACATTCTTTCCTTAGTTTTAAAATAGATTGCAAACCAATGAATACCCTCACCATCCGCAATGTCGGTGTTAACGATAACCCCGTACCAGTTTCTCGAACTAGACATCTTCAATATTTCATTCTTCACAAAAACACCGATAAATTTGGAACGAGCGAAGCGGTCACTTTTCATCACTCTGAATTGTATTCGCATCCAATTTAAAAATCTGTGGTAACGCTCCTGAAACGATCAACCTCTATTAGTAAGGCGGGTCATACTATGCATTTTTTTTAAATCAATGGAGAGGGGTGTTCAAATGACATATTTTGGTGTATAGAACACAATTCTGAAGAAAATATTTAATTCTGATAACCCTAACCTACATCACTCTGCAGTTGATTATTATTAAATTGTTGATTATTTTACTATTGTAGTTACCCCAGAATATGTCTTCTCACGTTTTCTATCATGGCTGCTCACGTTATCTCTCATAGAGCATTGTTCTAACTAATTCATATAAACACATAATGTAATTCATATATAATAATATTATTTAAATACTCAAATAAAAGGTGTGCCATTCCACTTAATTGTAATTATCATACAGTTTGGTATATGAAATATTTTGACGGTTTTCTGGCGCGCATAAGGCCATTTTCTGAAGGTTGGAAGTAAGGGACCCCACCAAATAGGGGGTCCTGATCTACCAGAGCACAAGAGACAGGTGAGGACATTGAAAAGGCAGTGGATGGAAAGGAAGGCAGAGAAAAGGAGAAGGAGCAAGGAGGAAAGTGCTGCAGTAGCAGAGAAGGCAGCCAGGAAGGATGTTAAGAGATTTTTGGCAGATGGTGATGAGGATCTGGAATTGGAGAGAAGTGGTGATGAAGATGAGTTTGTTCCTGAAGTTGAGCTCTTCCCTCAAACTGACCCTGAGCCAGCAGCTTCGGCAAAGGTACAGAAAAACTATGATGAGATTCAAAACATTGCCCTTGCTAGTGTAAGGTATGGCATAGGGCTGAGGCAACTGCAGCGATAGCAACAGCAGCTCTGATTGACGCAGGAATCATCACAGAAGAACAATACAAGTAAAGTGATTGATAAGAGCAAGGTCAAGAGAGCACAGAAGTTGATGAGAGAGCTGGGGGAACAGTTCGAGAAGAAGTGCAGGGAGGAGGGGGGATCTCTTGCATCCTCTTTGATGGGCGGATGACCTGACCAATGTGATGATGGAAGCTGAGGGCAGTGACCAATCTTTTCCCGCAAAGATCAAGGAAGAACACTATAATGTTGTTAGTGAGCCTGGCAGCTACTATCTGTTCCACTTTACCCCAGAGAAAGCAACTAAAGAGGAGTCACATGCGGAGAAGATTGCTAAGGTCCTGTTTGCCTGGCTGAAGAGAGGGGTTATGATAAGACCTTGTTGGCCATTGGAGGAGACTCAACAAATGTCAACACTGGTGTGAAAGCTGGAGTAATGCGGAAGCTGGAGCTGCACCTGGGGAGAAAGCTGGTCTGGTTGGTGTGCAACCTGCACACTGTTGAACTTCCCCTGCGCCATCTCATTGTTGACCTGATGGCCCTACTCTGTCAGAACAAAAAATTATCCGGCCAATAGGAAAGCTCCTTGATTCTGCTACAGACTTTGATATCAATCCAAACTTCACCCGAATCTCTGTTGGCCCTCCACTGATCAAGCTTCCTGACAAGGTCATTCAAGATCTCTCAACTGATCAATACTATGGCTATAAAATTGTCTGTGCAGTCAGGGATGGAGTACTTCCTGCAGGGCTGGCTCTGTTAGAGATAGGACCAGTAAACCACAGCCGCTGGCTCACCACAGCGAACAGACTTCTCAGGCTCTGGGTGTCAAAGCACGGACTTAAAGGAAAGAACCTGAAGATTCTGCAATTCATTGTGGAATTCATCATTGGAGTGTATTACCCATGTTGGTTCAACGTGAAGGTCAAGCACTCCTGGATCGAAGGGCCTAGGCACATCCTCTTTCAGCTGGACTGCCTCAAGTCCCAGAGAAAGGAGGTGCTGGATTTGTGATGCCAACTGTGAGAAGATCTGCTTGGTATGCCCACAGTGAAGTCATCCTCCAAACACTACTCTGCTCTGAGGATCAGAAGGAGAGGATTGAAGGGGTGGAGAGAATCCTGGCCATCAGGGGAGAGGGGGACCCGGACACTCAGCTGGGGGACTCCTCTATTAGGAGCAGAAGGACACCTGACATCAATTGTAATGCTTCCAGTTTCGGTGACTTGATCAGCTGGTCAGAAGGTGTGTCAGAGCCACCTCTCACCTGCTCTCTAAGCACCTCAGAGGTGAAAAACTTCATCAACACCCCCATGGAGGTGCGCAACTGGCCTTGCCACACACAAAGCATTGAGAGGGTTGTTAAAATGGTGACTGAGGCTTCTGCTAAGTACTTCTCACAGGAAAAGAGGGATGGAGGGATCAGGGCTCAGGAGACCAGCAGGAAGCTGATGTCCAAGTCTGAGTCAAAGCAGGATTTGTGCAATCTGGCAAAGTTCAAGATGTCAGGAGAATGATCTTTGTAATTATATCCAGTGATATACATGCAGTTCACCTATTAATAAATATATGTAAAGTTGATTTGGCCTTGTCAATATAAATGATTTGCCTTATATCTTTTAATATATTATAATGGGGTTCAAAAGGGTAAAATTGGCAATTTAGAAATACAAAATGATGTAGGTTAGAGTTATCCTATCCAAAAAATAAGCTCCTATTTGAATTCCCCATGTAAAAACACATAATTTAGACACCCCTGATGGTAGGATTTCCTTCAGATTCATGTTGTCACCTGAGTACGACCCGCCCTACTCTATTAGTGCCTGTGATTCTAGATACACGAGTGCACTTATAGGCGCGTCTATAGGTTTCGCAAACTCCAACCTCACTGAGATGTTTCCGCTCTGTTGTGGACTTAAATGCGTATTTACACCAGCAGTTAAGTCTGGCGTAATGTCAAAAATTCTTTCAGCGTTATGCCGAAACCAAGTTCATCACACGATCCTCTATTATGAGCAAGATTACTATATGCTCTCGCGCAGAGCGGCAACACAGCATCTGTTGAATAATCCATATTCATTACCTCACCCAGAGCAATGCCATTTACGTAAAGAGTAATATTTTTAAGGCCGAAATTCTCGAATTTTAAGGCACTGTTTTTATATTTTCCATTCGTTGAGGCGTGGTCTTGCATTCCAATTAATATCCTTTTAGGTAGGACTCCAAAAGCAATGTTTTCTAGCTGTTTCGATGCCAGCCCTGCGGGGATCGTGTACAGTTTGATCTGTGCCCTGTTAATCGGATATTTCACTGTGGCGTGTAAGAAGTCTCTCTCAATTTCTATTTGCTTCGGGGAACTTAATTTCACTCGGCGTATGCGCAAATACGTTTCCATGATGTGTATCACAACGGGTTTCGCGCCTTCTTCTTGGTCAGTCCCCAGATTTATGCAGATCTCAGGGTTCGTGCTGGTAAGCTTCAATTTCATATCCACCCCGTTCATAAGCAACTTCTCCTGGAATGTAAAGTCTGTATGCAGGCGTCCAAAACACTCGTATATCTTCTTTTTAGAATTTTTAAATTTATCCTTTATACTACTCTCGTCTTTAGTGTGGTAATACCCCTCGGCTGTTAAAAAGGTGTCCTTCGCTTCTTCTGAAAAGTTGGACATTTTCCAGATAGGCTCGTAGATGATAGTACCCCGTGCCTGCCGAGATGTTAGTCTGATTTAAATGTACGTCAAACTGATTGAATATGGAATGCAGAAAGTTGGTTTCAGGGTAGGCAACGTAACTATCATCGCAGTCCGTTCCGTCAGAATGGGGTATGCGTAGTTTAGCATACATATGCATGCAACTCGGGTCAAAAAAGTAAGGGCCTGAGCTGGGTATCACGAATTCTATAGGTGCACTGGGTGAACTAATTGTGTTTAACGGGTTAATTGTAATAAAGTCACTATGTTCAATAGAGACCTGGGTAGGTGGCATATCAAAGAGGGCCAGTTCCGATTTACAGCATTGTGAACTACACAGATGGATGAACCGTGCCATGATGAGTCAGAAATAGCGCCACCTCCCTTGGCGAGTACTAGTCAATCTATGATTCGTGAGAGTAGCGTCCTCAGCTTATATCACATAAAAAAATGATCAGCCATAGGTTTCATACGCTTAGAACACTTCTTTTTTGGTTTCCTTTTGCGTTTAACGCCACGTGTTGGTAACCCCTTATTCCTGACAGATCTCTTCTTTTCGCCACCACGCATTTTTCTCTTCGCATCTTTGATCATTTCATCCCGTGTACGTTTTAAATGTTTTTGTAGAGCTTCTTTAGGCTTAGTTCCACCCAATATGCCCTCTGCCGCGTTAAAACCTGTTTGTAACGCCTTCCTCCCTAGGTACCTGGACCCCCTCTTCAACAGTGGGACAGCGGTGCGTAGTATGGATGAAAACATGGACCCAAGTCCACTACCACGCTGGTATCTCACCCCTCGATAAACGGTGAAAGGCTTTCTGTCCATTATAACTCAGTGCGTCCAAAGTGCAGCTTCACTGTTAAGTTCCCGTCACCGAATTGGAAATTTTTACCCTCAATCGTTCTTATATATATTGAGATATTGGTTATTAGATTAGTTGCGACATTCACATAATGGGGTATGTCATATGTAATGCTCAAACTCCTTCCTCTATGGTTGGGGATGTGAGCTATGTTGCAGCAGGCGTGCCTGGGTATCCCCAACAAACTGGTGTTCCGCTATATTGCTGTAAACATAGCACATGTCTGGAGGCTGAGAGCTTTCATCCAATTTCTCCATCTTCAATTGATACACTAAGATGGACAAGTCATGCTGTGCCTAGTGAAAGGTGTCTCTTTGGAAGGCTGATCGATATCGCCCCTCGGTTATAATTTTGAACACTCTTCCGTCTTTAAGATTTCTGTTAACCTTTGATTTTAGGATTAGAGTATGTGCAGGGTTTCCTTTGTTTACGATTTCGTATAATAAATCATTCGTAAGACTTGAGTTTTTTAAACTCACGTTTAAGTCTCTCACAACATCCTCAGCCGAACCATAACGCCCTGGCCCTAGTATTACTTCTGTACTGTAAAACCGTGCAACCTTAGTCCTGGCGATACGTATAGTTTCATCCCGAGTTATCCCGGCTTTTGTACACTCATTACAGTCTAAGAATCGTAAAAACGGTATCTTTATAATCAATATTTAAAAAGAGGGTGTCCAGCTGAATTTCACATATCCCCACCTCATACGAATCACGATCCAATTCAATGGGTCCATGGAGCTCTGTTACAAAGTTGGCTAGTGTGTTGTCAGGGTGTACAGACAGGGACGAGGAGGACGGGAGTGTGACGTAGAAATGGTTAGGAGTCATGCTGCATACTAATTAAGCTTCATTACTACTGCAGCTTTTATACAGGTATTGAAGCTTTCTAGGTAACTTAGCCACTTCACCAGGTACATTTCTCTCTTCCCTGTACCTTTGCTTCCTATAATTTTCTCAATTTTAAGCACATTTTTTCCTAAATTAAATACCACTTTCTGCAATTCCTCGCGATAAAAGCCTCCCGAGATCTCTTCTCCATTCAAATCTTCAACGTAATACATCATTATCTCACCTTCAGGCCTCATAGCCCTAACTTTAAAAATCTCGCGTGTCCATCCTTGCCCAAAACCCTTCGCGAATTTATTTCCCGAACGTAACAGCCTTACATAGTCATTGATTTTGAAACGCGCAGTGTGTGGTGGTGGTGGCGGCACTCCATCTCTTCTCGGGCGCGTGCCTCTTTCTAAAACATCGTTAGGCGTTGTACCGATCGTACGATGGTGTGAACGGTTGTAGGATGAAGCCGATGAACCGAGAACGTTTATATATCTGTGTTTTTATGTGTAAAATATCGGTGCATGCGTTCCTTTATGGTACGTTGAACTCTTTCAGCTAAAGAAGCCTTATGTATAGAATTGGAAGTGTAATAGGTGATATTAAACTCTGACAGCATGTTCTGAAAAGCGCGTCCTATAAATTCTTTTCCCATATCCGTACAAAAATAGCCACGAATCCTGTTTTCTTTCAACATCAGCGTTTTGGCCGCTTTAGCAACTGTTTCAGGCGATTTATTTATCAGGTGAATTAGCCACAGGTATCTAGAGAATACATCCATTATGAATATGATGTAACAGTAGCCATCGTTATACATTGAATATCTTTGCATATCTGTTAAATCTGCCTGCCAAATAGAGTCAGTCGAGGCGGCTGTTGTCTTGGCTGTTTTAAACCTTTTTCTCACAGGCTTATGAAGTGTATAAGCATCCTGTCCCCGCAAAAATCTCTCAACATCTTTTTTCCTTACACCATAAACACCTCTGTACAATCTATTAACACCACCATAGGATGCGGGGTTAGAAATGTCATAATAGTGCTTACTTAATACGTTAACCATTTCCTATTCAGATTACCTATCAATGTTTTGGGGACATTTATTTGTTGTCGTCTTGCTTTAATATGCCTCCATCCTGTTGGTGATGGCCTATCCCACTTTCTCACCAGATCATGAACAATATCAACGATATTGGACCCTTGTCCCCTTGTTCCTTCAACAATGACCTCGCCTGTATCGGTCCAGTGTATGATGGGATCCTCACTCAATAGATTATAAAGACTTAACCCTTTATTCCTCAATGTACGGGGGAGGATGTTTTTTAACACATGTTCGATGTGTTGTGCTCCGCTGCTCTTTGGTTGCCCAGGTCCTGTGTCGTTATGCTCAGCGCTACTCGAGCTGTGCCTCACGGGGAGCTCTGTAGGATGCTTATAATCTTCGTACTCATGAATAAATTTCTGCAAAGCCTCTTGGTACAAGATCCTTTTCTCATCAGGTGACTTTTCACTGTTTAATAGGGCTAGCAACTCGCTTTCCATTCTTTTAAGTACTTTTACGGGGTTCTAGAACCGTCTGGAGTCTTTGAACTTTGTAATGAAGCATACACCTCGTGCGGAATCACAACCACCTTCTTCATTATATTAATCTAGTCAGTAAAGGACCCAAAACTGAAAATAAGATGGGCAGGAATGATCCTCCTCTTTGTACAATAATGCGCTTTTTCTTACCCACAGTTTGACTTTTATGAGCGAGCGTCGTATTATGTTCTTGTAACGACGTAAGCGAGTCTCTTCTGAGAGGGTTTCATTGGACATTACATTTTATAACATTAAGACAGATTTCACAGATGCATTTTAAAAAGTCAGAGTCGATATTTTTAACAAACATCTGTGCAATGCCCGAGGCAATCGTTGATAGATTTTTATTAATTCGCGGTATTTCTTTAGCCTATTTGTCATTCTGGAATATACACGTTTCAGGTTCGCTTGGGAATATATTCGTTCTTAGAAGCACCCTAAACGTGTTTCGCGGGTGAAGGTCACAAAGCAAATATCCATAACGCTGGTTTGTGGCCTCTTTATAAACCTCCAAAAACTCCTTACGCTGATTCGGGAACATTTGATGGCTAATACCCCAATTTGTGACACATCTCTACGTTGCGCGAATAAGACTAGATATTGCGTATTTAGCGACACATCGCGCATGTATCTATTTTTGAAAAATAGATTCTGATTGATGAAGAACACGCTTATGTTAAGGTGGTGGGAGAATACTGTAAATGTCTCGGCAAACGTTTTATCCATCTCCAACATGAGATCGTCAATTACATGACTGTATGTTCATTTCCCTTTAACGAATTAACGTCATAGACCCCTTGTGGAACAAAATCATCTTGGTACTCGTTGAACACTGATTGATACGTCGAATAGCACCATATAACTTTATGCACAAATTTTGAGAACATCTCCCCTTTTCTTTAATGATTTTAAGCATAAACACCGTTTTACCACATCCTGTAGGTCCAGATATAATACATGTGGATGGGCTCGTGAACCTGAATTTTTCTACAGATTCCATTTCTAACACGTCACACCCTAAGTGGGTCATTTACAAAATATTACAAATAAGTGCTGCTCCTTATATTTTGTTTTCTTCTTCACAGAACCGTGAATGACGATGTACAGCACCCCATCATCGATATCACGGACGACCCGTTGACCGTGCAGCTACAGTACCCCCCCGCGAGCCCTCACCAGCGACACCTGTAGCACGCAGTTCAAAGCGGAGGTGATGAAGAACCCTCCACGTCAGGTATAAAGCGCTCCAGGGTTGTTGAACCCGTAATAGAACCCCAACCCTCAACGTCTTACGCACAACCCCCAATAGTACCTTCCCAAATATACCCCCTTATTCATCCTCCACAGCAGCTCCCCGTTCTGTTGAGGATGGCATAACATTCGAGTTGGTGCGCACCGCAACCCCACCCCGGCCTTGACTAGAAATCGGTATATAGTCAGGGTTGATCCTAGATCCATGTATAGCAATGGTGTTGAACACGGACTACGGCGCATAGTTGAACGTATTGTAGAGTTTGCCCTTCAGAACCGCGACGAACGTGAAGTCAGGACGAGGCTGTCCTTCGGATTCGGGTCAGATGACGGTGATGTAGATGATTTTTGGGTAGTAATACCGTTCAGGTTTGGCAGCTGAAGATATGAGTATATATTAGGCGTATAATGCAGGCCTCTCAAAGTAGTATAGCCTTCAATATGGACAACTTCACGGTAAATATTGACCGTGTATTCCGTGTTGCGGGTCATAGTGCCACACCTTATACTCTTAACTTCAATTCTCAGGCTATTTTAGACGGCATATAAACGTCGATCGTGGTTGCGGCTTTATAGCAGTAGTCTTAGCTCGTATGTTTACTGTACTAAATACACGGCCCACAAAAATTTGGTTGCCTACGGTAGTGGAGCGTGCCCGTAAACTAGCTGTAGACTGTAAACTTGAGTTTGACTGTAATATGGGTCCTGAAGAGCTGAGAAGGTAGAACAGGAAATGAATGTTCGTATAGTTGTATTTGGACTGGATGATCGTCGTAGAACTGTGTATGTTTTTAAAAGCTGTGTGAGAGATCGTACAAGACCCCTACTTATTTTAGGATGTCAGGGACAACGTATCTCCCCATCCGTAATATAAGGTGCCTTTACGCGAGTTATGATAAAAGTCGAAAATATGGACGACATCATGATTTGTGTAAGGGGTGTATCGAGTTTGCGGATGATATAGTGAAACATTGTAAAGATTGCCACATGGTATGTGAGCAGTGTAAAAGCCCAAATGTGAAAGCCGTGTAGTTGAAGCTGAGAAGAGGGATTGTAATGTGTGTAGACGCACATTTTTCAATAATAACTGTTTTGAGCTCCATAAATCAATTGGCACGTGCAGGAAAATGAGAATCTGTGAATGTGGTATGTTTCATGATGGATAATTGGGGAAATTCAGCATAGTGATGAAATTCACTGTTCTACATGCCATGAGAAATATAAGGCGGTTGGAGTAAAGCATGTATGTTATATGAAAGACGCCAAGCCTAAAAACAACCCTTGTATAACTGTGTACTACGATATAGAAACATACACGAACGCTGAAACCAAAGAGGTTATTCCACATTTACTTGTAGCCAGACTATCTGTGATGAGTGTATGGAGATCGAGTGTGATGAGTGTCACAAATGTGGTAAACGGACAAACGTTTTTAAAACGAATGCCCGATAGCCCTGTGAAACTCTTTGTGTCCTATATTGTCAAGTTAGCGGACAAGTTAAAAAAATGACTGTGTATATTCTCGCCCATAACGGGGCAAAATTTGACACACAGTTCCTTTATAAGGAGTTGCTTGAGCACGAGTCATCTGAGATATTTACAGGTGATCCCTTGAAAAGAGGCAACAAATAATACAGATGCAAATAAGAGGTAATGTACAGTTTAAAGACACTTTATTATTCACACCTTGCAAAGCTACCCAAGGTGATGGGCGTAGCCGCTGAAGTTTCAAAAGGATATTTCCCTTACACATTCCTCACTAGCGAAACTTTAAATTACGTAGGTCTACCCAAACATTACTTTAACTATGAATGTATGAGTACAGATGAACGTGAAGATTTTGACCGATACTACAACAGTTTTAATGAATGTAATCCTTATAATATAGCTGATGAATGTGAGCGTTATTGCGTGAATGATGTGCGCGTGCTTAGAGTATGTTTCCAGGCCTTTAGAAGGATGTACATATGTCGTTTCAAATGCGATCCGTTGCAAGTCGCAACCACCATCGCCTCATTATGTTTTACGGTGTTCAAGAATAACTTCATGCCTAAAGACACCTTAGCCATTATCCACAGAAACAACCCCGCAGTTATGGGCACAAGGCTATTTACTGGCTCATACACCTACAGCAGCAGACAGGTGTATACATAAAGCATGCCCGCAACACGGGTGAAGTACCCATTAAGGTTAATGGTCGTGTTTTTTGGGTTGATGGTCTAAGTGAAAACCGTGCCACTGGTGAGAAGACTGTGTACTCCTTTAACGGTTGCTGGTGGCACGGATGCCCCCGTCCTGAGTGTGGAATCGTAGGAGATATCCACGGTAGATCTCCTGCCGACTGTCTTGCGTGGACCGCACCGCGATCAACTTATAGGTCCCAGTTCACTCACAAAGTCTTGTGGGAGCATGAGTATGATGCACGGATGGACAGATGGACAGTACCGTGAAGAAATAAACACGATCAAACGTTCAATGGTGCTGGATCCTCTCAAATGCGGTGATAGCTTGTTCGGAGGGCGTACAAATCCCTTCAAGCTATACTTTCCGCCTACGGAGGGGTGAAGCTCCATTACTACGACTTCTGTTCTTTATACCCCTACGTGATGAAGAACAATCCGTACCCGTAGGTGCACCTGAAAAAATGGTGGGTCCTGCCTACCCCATCGAGAGTTTTCAAGAATTGAACGCTACTTTGGACTCTCTTTCGTAGACGTGCTCCCCCTCGCGATTTATGGATGCCGATCTTACCCGTCGTTATAGATCACAAGCTCATGTTTCCCCTGTGCGTGAAGTGCGCAGAAGAGAACAATGGTGATTGTGACCATACACCCCACCAGCGTAAGATCAGAGGTGTATACACAAGCCCTGAGCCTAGTTCGCCATGGGTATAGAATAATGAAGATACATGAGGTGTGGAGGTTTCAGAAGCTACCCAACCTTTTCACACCATATATAAACGCTTTTTGAAGGATAAGGTTGAGGCGTCAGGATATCCGCGAGGGGTTGATACCGAAGATGAAAAAACGTCTTATATTCAGCGTTACCGTGACCGAAGGTATACAGCTTGATCGTACCCAAATTGTAAAGAACCCTGGCAAGCGCTTTAGTGCAAAGTTGTGCCTAAACAGTCTTTGGGGAAAATTTGCACAGAATACCGGCAAAGGGAACGTTCATTTGGCGCAAAGTTATAGTGAAGTCTGGGATTATGCCAACGCACCCGATAAAGAGGTCATGGAGATTGTGAATGTAGGTAATACTTACATAATAAAGTACAACAATACCGAATTGTCCACAGATACCTCACGGGTTACAAACATTCCTGTAGCCAGCTTCACAACAGCCTACGCACGCATCAAACTTTGGGGCCTATTGCATTCTCTTGGGCGGAGGGTTTGTATGCCGATACAGATAGCGTGATATTCACAGCGAGGAGGGGAATACATGCCCGCTATTGGGGAGTTCCTCGGAGCTAACTGACGAGATCAAGGATGAGTATGGGACATCGCATACGCCGACTCGTTTGTGTCAACAGGCCAAAAACCTATGGGGTACGGGTGAGGATAGGGGATGATACGAAGTATATCGTGAAGGCTAAGGGTATCACGCTTAACCATGCGAATCGGCGGGTTTAACTTTGATTCGTGAAGGAGTTAGTGTGCTTGGAAGATGATGAGGGTGACCGCCGCCCAACTGACTGTAGGCACCCACAATTTTCGGGCGCAGAAGCTGGGGGCGTGAAGGAACTTAGGGGTACAAAGGTGTGCCGTAACACCTATAGGAAACGCTACCAGGTGCCTGGTACCTATGACACCGTGCCCTTTGGATACCATAATCTTTGATATGTCTATTGTTAACTTATTTATTACACGTATTTGTAAATATATATACACTCCTGAATATTTCGTTTATTAAATAAATCGTGTTTCAACTAGCGTTTCACTTTGCGTGCGTGCGTGCGTGTGTACAGTAAAAAGCTAAGCCCGCCCACTGTAAGACCGGCGACGTGAATCATGCCGCAACCTGAGCTGGCATCTATCCCTGCGTACTCAGTTGACCTCTGTATACCCTTGAGCTCAGACGTGTATTCTCTCGCAAGAAGAAATAGTAATGGCTACCTTTAATATCGCGTGTTCAACATTTATGAAGTGGTATTCTGCAAGTGCATAGATGTAGTGGATACTGAAAAACTCCCTATTCCCCCTCCTTTGCCTCTTTTAAGGCTGCATTGAATCGTGCGAAGGATCAGGCTATTCAAATACTCTACGGATATTCTGGCGAGAGTCTTGTAGGATTTCGCAGTACAGATGATGTACTGAAGTATGTTATAGAACTAAGCTTTATAAAGGCTCACATATACCTCGTGGTAGAAGAAACAACACACTCAGAAGATAAACAACAGTTATGTGTAGTGAGTCTTGTGTAGGAGTGGTGTGATAAGCGGTATTACATCATGTTACACCATACCGATTACTCGTACTCTACGGCTGAAAATGTGAATCTTGTCATCATGGACAATGCTAAGTATTTTTACCACTACATTAACCCTTTAAGCCCTGAATTTTTTGTAGGGTTAAGTTATGAATGCGTGTATTTGAAACGTTAGCAATTGGCATCTTCAGTCCTTAAAGGGTTAATATATATCATCATGAGGTTTGTAGTGAGGTTGTGGCTAATGGGTTGAGAGTTTTTAACAGATTTTAGAGATGAGTATCGCCTGTTAAACAAAAAGGATAAATATGAACCTATGTTTCTCTCTAATAGCGCCAAGGATTGCGAAGATGTTTAGGAGTGTTAAAACATTTAAAAACGTTATAAAATGTGTTTAGTTCGTGAAAATTACCCTGAAGGAAAATGTCTGGTGCGTATTCGGGGAAGTGGTAGTGAAAAAACATTAAAACCGAAATTAATTTTTGTATCGGAAAATTTCTCAAGACACCTGCCCAATATAATGGGATACAACGATTCATGTTTAGTCAGCGCCGTACACGTTTAATTAGTTTATGGTGTGACTCACTCGTCCCGTACCGCCCACCGGTGTACCTCACGGAGCATACCAGTTCGAACAAACCCATTCACGTTTCATCAGGGGGACTCACCCCGCCCGTCGAGCCGATCTTGCCTGCCTGCATCATGTGGCTCATAGTCATCTCAGATCCTGCACCGAGTGATTGTGTCATAGTCATCTCAGAGCTTGAACCGTGTGAACGTGCGAATACGATGGAACTCCCTTTGAGAAGCATTCTCAACGCTTCGTACGACGTCTCCGTGACGAAGTCATTGCGCGTGTTAGGCGAGAAACCGGCACTATTAACTGTGTGCATGAAACGATCTGCAGGCATGCAAGCAAACGCAACGTTATTTATTTAAGTGTTGAGGAGATGCATAAAATCTTTGTAGTAGTTGAGAGGTGGGCTGAGAACCGTTATAAAATTCCTACAGGTGTAGGTACAATAAAAGATGATTAGTGACGCATCCTCATATACCATTGTTTGTACATTGAGTGTAAATAATAATCAACCATGCGTTGATATACGACTGATGTGGAGGAACACAGCTGATAATGGCGTTCTTGTTCCTACACGAAACCGTTTCATCCTCGACAGAATGTTTGAGATCGTTGGATTCCGTAAGGTGAGGTCTATATTAGATGCGCGTGTTACAGACATGATTTATTTTGACACGGTACTTGAATACGCTTACACCGCTCTGTTCGACGGATTTGTTGAATGTAGGAATGAACAGGGGAGAACGGTCTAGATCTGGATGCATATTTAAAAGGTTTAAATTCTTCGAAATACCCTGAACTTTGGTACAAAGCACTTGAGAAGTACAGAGCTGAGCTCGCCTACACTGTTCACCCTGAAGAGTTGTACCTCTATATAGTGGATAAGTGTCGTTACGATTTGGAATAATATTTCCAATGCCGCTATGTCGAGTGAAGAAGAGTTCACGATTGAAAAGTTCGGGACGTTAAAAAAAATCCCCGATTGGAAAGGCATGATTATAAACTTGTATGTAATGTTGTGGTTAACGATGACATTTTTGTGCGTGCTTTTGAATGTGTTCCAGCCGTGCTTAAAGATAACTTGCCCGCTGAGTGTAAAGTGGGTACAAAAATAGTATTGAATGATATGAAAGCCATTTATATTGAGTATAGGCCACCGTATCAGTTAAACGGTGAAGTGATGCTTGGACGGCTTTATCACATCGTACAAAGTAATGGCGATGTTGATTTAGACTATCAAATGCGAGTTTAGCGTTTTGCACCGTAGAACGTAGAGACATATTTTTCCTGTAGTAATATGCTTATACGTTTCATATATTTTCAATATAATTAATATAACTATATAATTTCCTGTACTAATATTTTGCTAATACTATGTTTTGTATGATTATATATTTTCCATTCATGATGTTATTATTTGATCATATATATATGCGCCATTGTATTTCCATCAATTCAGGTAAATAAACAGAATGATGTATTGGTGTTTTATTTATTCCTTTTTGTTTGTACACAGTTATATCATTTGTTTGGTTTCTAAAGCGAATTTCAGAATAATTAATTAATTGCTATTTGTCAAATCGGTCTTCTAATCCAACTGACGGTTGAATATAAGGAATAATTAAATAAATAACGAATCTGGCAACTCAGCCTTCTAAGCCAACTGGCTGATTAGTATATGGAATAATTAAATACATGGCACAAACTGGCAACTCAGCCTTCTAAGCCAACTGGCTGATTAGGGGCCCTATAAGAGAGCGCCGGGGTGGCTGAAGATCTCATATGCGCTTGGCTCTCGCCAAGCGAAGACCCTTCCTCTGGGTCCCCTCCTCCTCTCTCTCTCTTAAGTTAGGTATACCCCTTTGGGGGGTGAGGCCGTCCCAACTTCTCCCCCAAAGAGGTTTTGCAACAAAGGGGGGTGGGGTGCCTTGCAGCATTATGCAATTGCTTTGCACTCTGGCATTTTGGCACTATGCTACTGGCTCTTATTAAAAATAAGCAGCTAGTTGTTATAAATTAATAATAATAAATAAATAAGTAAATAAGTATTATTAATAGTTAAAACATGTATTACAATATTAAACAATATTAATGGACAATAATAAACAATATTAGACATTAATCCTAGATTTTTGTTAGTATGCCACTATTAATCAGGATTTCAACTTGGTTTTAAACAAATTTACATTCACAATATTTTTTATATCAGCATGCAAGTCATTCCATAGTCTCAATCCAATGAAAATGGGTAGTTTTTGATGAAGACAATCTAAATTGAGGTATAACAAGCTTTGATCTATTTCTGGTCTGATACGAGTGGATTTCTTGATGAGTTACAAAATATCTATTTACCCATTGCAAATTAATGATTTTGTTCTTACACTTGTAAATAAAAATAGAATGTGCCAGTTTGGTTATATCGTTGAGCTTTAGTAGGTTTAGCTCTTTAAATAACGCACTAGAGTGATCAAGGAAATCAGCATCAGATAATAACCTTATTGCTCGTTTTTGGATGACAAAAATACCATTTAATGCGTTGTTAGCGGAGTTTCCCCAAACAAGGGTGCAGTATGTTATATAAGGAAGAACAAGAGTATGATAAAGAGTCAGTAAAACTTGGGACCACATTTCTAAGTTTAAACATTATAGCAACGCTCCTTGAAATCTTTTTCGCGATATAATTTACATGATCACTCTATTGCAAATTCTTATCTAGCATTACACCAAGAAATTTTGTTACAGTATACTCCTTTATGGCGATTTCATTAACATTAAGTTCATCAAGATATACATTTTTTTTATTAGTAAAAATCATGAAATTTGTTTTAAGGGTATTTCGGAAGGTCATTTATATATAATAAAAATAACAGTGGACCCAGAACTGAGCCCTGTGAAACATCATGTTTGACAAGCGCTTTAGTTGAGCAAACCTTATTTACTGATACAAAATGATATCTACTGGACAAATAACTTTTAAACCAATCACTGATTGCTCCTCTAAAGCCGTAACAATATAATTTATTAAGTAGAATATTATGGTCTATTACATCAAACGCCTTACTTAAAGCCATATATATTGATATCATTATTTCTTTGTTCTCCTTAGCTATATTTACATTTTCCATAAGATTTAAAATAGCCATTTCCGTTGTTTTATTATTACAGAAGCCATATTGATTTGGAGATAATAAATTTTAGGATTCTAAATATCGCTGCATTCTACTTTTTTACAATTTTTTCAAAAAATTTGCTGAACACAGATAATGAACACACCGGCCTGTAATTTGTTGCTAGTGTAAGATCACCCCCTTTAAAAAGGGGTGTTATACAACGAGTTTTTAGCATTGACGGGAATATTCCTTTGGAAATACTTTGATTGATAATTTTAGCCAAAGTTACAGATATCTTATCTTTAACAAGTTTCAACATAGGTACAGGAATGTTATGAATGTTATTTTTTTTATTTTTTTCATTTACCAATAATATTCTGGACCTCAGTAGAGGTAGCAGGAACAAAAGAAAATGAATTTAGTGGGCTGGGTGGCATATATTCTACGTAGAGATGAGTGATCATTATTAATTGTGCGCGAAGCTTATCCACTATTGAAGTAAAATGTGCATTTAAAGAGTCTGCAATAGCAGTATCATCAGTGATTTCTTTATTTTCAACATTTAATTTTTCTATTGAATTTTTCTTAATTTGTTTTCGGAGAAGATTGTTTATGGTTGCCCAACTGTTTTTCATGTCTCCTTTATAATTATATTTTGCAATTTTGATTATTTTAGTTAATTTGTTTCTGTATTGAGTATATTGTATTTTAGGAATTTTGCTCTGCAATTGCAATTTGAATAATTTATCTCTGTTCTTTATTGAAGTGATAATTCCTGGAGTGATCCATGGCTTTGCGCACTTTTGGGCGAAACTGTTTTTCTCCTTAAAGGAAAGCAAATATTAAAAATATGGAATAAGGTGTCATAGAAAAACTGAAACATATAATCTGTCATTTAAAGGTTCGTCACAGTCAAGTCGAGTATTTTCTACAGCCCCAATAAATTTTCTTTTGGTAACCTCTGAGAATATTCTGTAATCAATAGTCGTTTTGTCCGCAACCTGAACAATGTTATTGAATATAGCGTAAGTAGGAAAATGATTACTGATGTTAGTGGTTGTGTACAGCGTGGCCCCTGTAAGTTCCAATAGGTTATAATTAAAGCGAAAACCCATCTAGCAGATTTAAAAGAAATTAAAAAATAAGAAAATAATAATAAAAAAACAAATTTCATTTATTTATTTTTTTAAATAATCACTAAATACTTCTAAATTTATTTTAAACTGCGTTTGATTTTTGTATTTTTGCTTTAATTATGTAGAAAGGATAGCACCTACTGCAATAACAAATATAAGGCAAATTAGGTTCATAAGCGAGATGCTTTTAGAAAATGGTGAAATTTGTATTTTCAGAATTTATAGAGAAGTTTGTAGTATATTTCAAGAAAAACCAATGTGGGCTACGATGTGGCCATGTCGTTACACCGCTTCCCATAAGATCAGCGGGGTTAATTTTTTTATTTTCTTCTAATTATAGTGTTTTCAAATGCAGATATAAACATTTTCACCTAAAAAATAAATTAGTTAGTAAAGTTTTAATGTGTCGTTGAAAGTAAAATGTTTGTGTGTTTATGTATAATGTGCGTAAATGAATATATGGTAGTTAAGTTAAAGTTAAATAAAGAAATTCTAATAAAAAATCAGGAAATTCGGTTAGACATTTTGGTATTTCCAAAATTTACGTTTAATAAAGAAATTGTTGTTTACAACACAGATATGCAGATTTTGCTTGAACAACTACAGTAAGTATTTGTTAACTGCGGCAAAATATTAACAATTTATTTTGTAACGCGAAACAAAAATTTGGGTATCTAAAAATAAAACAAATATTTTGTTGCACCACATTTATTTTTGTTTGAGTCGACAAAACATTCTCTGCGCAAATTCCACCCAAACTGATCACAATATGGTGTAATTTGAACCAAAACGTAAACTGGAAGTAATCATTGCTGACATGTATAACCATTTCCTTTGTTTAGCCTCTTTCTTCATCCACACAAACCCGACTGAATATATACAAATAAAATACAGTGTTAACTTGGATGCCTTGGCTAACCTTGGTTTTGTTTTCGCCCGAATTGTTCATTCTGACGAAGGTCAAATTTGTTGCTCCACTTTAGACCTACAGCTTAACGTGAAATCCGAACCACGATCCACCACCGGTGGTCAAAATTTACAAAGTCCTTGCCCGGACTCGACTCAGACCTCCCGATCAGCAGCCCAGCGTCTTAACCCCTAGGCTACCAAGGGTCCCCATTTATATACCAACCAGTTTTTATTGTGAGGAAGGATGAACAGCTGGGTTTGCTGCGCAACGCCTGCCGCCACCCTCGGACTCGATGGATTCGTAGTCAGCGATGTTAACCATTGCACCACCGAGCTGCATGCCTGTGTAGAATATTTTTAGAGAACTTAAGCAGTCAAAATTTACTTTACTGATGAGGATCTGATTTTAAATAAAAGTTTGTACAGCTTAACACTATATTAACAAATCCCTGTGACGAAATGCACCCAATAAAAACGAAGCGTATATCAAACAAAAAGCTACAAAATCCATGGTTTACCAGCTGGTCCTTAAGGTCAATTAACCAAAAGCACAAATTATATAAGTGTGAAAAAAAGGCATTATTCCTCAAGCGTTTAACACTAGATATAAAAGCAAACTTCACAAATCGACCAAAAAGGCGGAACAACAATATTACTTAGATAAATTTCCTGAATAAAGTGGAAATTCAAAACTGTCAAGAAAATTAATAAATAAAAAATCGGGTTTCCAGAGACTTTTTATAAATAATAATGAAGTTAGGATTTAATGGCCATATCGAACAAATATTTTTCGAAAGTAGGAATGCAGATAGGGGAAAATGTTCCTCCCTCCCCTAATTTCTTCAGAGATTTCAATGGGAAGAAAATCCACAAAGTTTCTCCATTTTCCCAGTAACCCCAATTGACATATAAAAACAGTAATAAAGTCACAAAAGGATAAACTGCGCCATAGATTCCAGACCAAACAAAACATAAATCGTGTAGTGATATTTCTGAATCATTTGCTGTCCTTTGTAACTGTCTCGATCTTCAAGATGCAACTCACCTATGCCGTACACTTCAAAATGGTAATCCGGAAGTCGCCACAAATTACACTGGTCTACAGCCAAAATGCTTCGGAAATAAAAGTAGTCATCCTTACTAATTCTGGGTCACTGAATACGAAAATGATGCCTAAAATTGCCAATTGGCTCTATTTATAAAGATATCAGGTAACCCTGCACCCTACTAACTGGACTACATCTGTCGCGTAATATGTAGACGCCTGTGACACATCGACGCATTGACTTTACTGCACATGCGCGTGGTTATATTTTTTTATTTTAATAAATTAATGTAAATATATACATATATATACAATAAAATGTAATTTTAAATTTATCTATTACATTATGTATTTGTAAATTATTTATTAAGAAATAGATTGGATCATTTTAACATATTGCTTCCCATAATGTTTTTTATATTAATATAAATCGAATACTAACCTAACTTAACCTTACCTAATTTAAAATTATTAAAATGCAATGTAATTACATTAATTTATTAAAATAAAAAAATATATAACTACGCGCATGCGCAGTAGAGTCAAGGCGTCGATGTGTCACAGGCGTCTACATATTACGCCACAACATCAGTTCATTCGCAGAAGTCATACAGTGCACCCTTGTCAAACTCTTTTTAGTGTTTGCTTTTGAAACTGAATTTTTTTCAGCATAATTTGAACAAAGATGCCTCGTAATTGCGTGAACAGTGTAGATAACTTCTGTTATGTTTGTGGAGAATTGACTTTTGCATCACAAAAGCGTGCTATAACCGCCGTGACTAGGAAAGCCTATCACCTTTATTTTGGCTGTAAGATTGGAGATCAGGACAAGAGCTGGGCCCCACACATATGCTGCAATATTTCTGCAACAAACCTTCGCCAGTGGTTGAATCGGGAAAGGAAATCTATGCCTTTTGCAGTGCCAATGGTGTGGAGGGAACCAACAGATCATGTCAGCAATTGTTACTTCTGCATGGTGCCTCCAGTCAAGAAAGGTATTTGCAAGAAGAAAAAGGATTTTACAATATCCGAATATACCCTCTGCTATACACCCGGTACCTCACGGCGAAGGACTACCCGTTCCTGAGCCCCCCACACTCATTCTCCCTGGAGTCAGAGGACGAGGAGAATGAAGGAACCTGCGAAACTTGTGAGCCTTCAACTTCACAAGACTCTGAATTTGTTTATAACTTGACATCTTCTAAACCGCACATATAACTCAGAATGAATTAAACGACCTTATCAGAGATTTAGAACTGCCAAAGAGTAAGGCAGAGCTGTTGGGCTCCAGATTGCAGCATGGAATCTCCTCGCTGAAAATGTTAGTGTGTAAGTTTCGTGACCGTCAAAAAGATTTTGTCCCATTTTCATCATGAAGGTGACCTTGTAGCTTGCAACGACATCGATGGTTTGATGGCAGCTCTCAACATTATTCACAATCCTGATGAGTGGAGACTGTTCATTGATTCATCGAAGTTGAGTCTAAAAGCTGTTTTGTTGCATGTTGGCAACGTATTGCCATCAATTCCAGTTGGTCATGCAGTCCACATGAAGGAAACATATGACAAGATGATGCTGCAACTTTAGAACTGCATAAACTATGACAAACATCAGTGGCAGGTTTGTGTTGACTGACAAGTTGTAGACAGATCACTATGACAACAGCCGGGCTACACTAAGTATTGCTGTTTTCTGTGTGAATGGGATAGTCGGGCTAGGACTTTTCATTCCATCAAGAAGGATTGGCCAATCACATTAACTATAATATCTTCGTAACATGATACAGTTTTGCCGGCATTTTCTATAACTTTGCGAGGCTAGGCTAACTCTGCAAGACTAGGCTAACTCTGCGAGGCTGATGATGCTGTTGGCCGGCATTATCAATTCGACTGGACTGACGTACGTAACTCATTTTATGGACTGATGGACGTAACTTATACTCAATTCTGTTCTTGACGGATATGAGTCATAGAGCTTCGAGAGAGAGAGAGAATTCTGTTCGGAAAACATCCGGTTGGATTATAATGTATTAATCCCATTGACGAGTGCATTTTGTCCCTCTCGTGTTTTGCACAGGGTAATACTAACCCTGTGCAAAAATTAGTGCAGCAAAACAGGGTGTCTAAGTATCAAGGATGCAAGAATTCGAAAATATAGCGAGCACTGGCACCCGTTCATAGAGAGAACTATTTTATGATACCCAGGGGTATGACCCATCAGTGATGGGTAGCGGAGGACTAAAAATAAATGATCATAAATATATATATAAATTAAATTAAGACAAAGTAAACCTAGTACGACCTAACGACGATGAGGTTAGTAAAATAACAAAGATAAAAAGAGTGACCTAACGGAGATGGAGATTCGAATGACCAACTATTGTAGACAATCCTGATTTGCTTAGCTGTTCATTGATTCATCGAAGTTGAGTCTAAAGGCTGTTTTGTTGCATGTTGGCAACGTATTACCATCAATTCCAGTTGGTCATGCAGTCCACATGAAGGAAACATATGACAAGATGAATTAGCAACTTATATAACTGCATAAACTATGACAAACATCAGTGGCAGGTTTGTGGTGACTTGAAAGTTGCTATCGTGCTTGGACTGCAGCCGGGCTACACTAAGTATTGCTGTTTTCTGTGTGAATGGGATAGTCGGGCTAGGACTTCTCATTACATAAAGAAGGATTGGCCACTCCGACACTCATTGGAACCTGGAACAAAAAATGTTCAGTATCCTCCACTTGTAGAATCGAGCAAGATTTTGTTACCACCCTTACACATCAAACTGGGCGTCATGAAAAATTTTGTTAAGGATATGGATAAAACTGGGGCAGCTTTTAAGTACCTCGGTGGTAAATTCCCAAAGCTCAGTGAAGCAAAAATCAAGGAGGGTATATTTGTTGGTCCACAGATCCGCGAGCTTCTTAGAGATGAGGAGCTCGACCGTATCCTAGGTGGTGAGGAGAAGACAGCGTGGAATGCTTTCCGGTTAGTAGCAACCAATTTTCTCGGAAATACCAAAGTTCACAATTACAGAGAGCTGGTGGAAAACCTGCTGTTGTCGTATCAAAAAATGAGCTGCAATATGGCTTTAAAGATACATTTCCTCCATTCGCACCTGGAATTTTTTCCGGCCAACTGCGGAGCAGTCAGCGATGAACATGGTGAACGTTTCCACCAGGATATCTCAGCGATGGAGAAACGCTACCAGGGGAAATGGAGTCCATCATTGTTAGCAGACTACTGCTGGACAATAACAAGAGATGCTCCAGAAGTTGAATACAAGAGACAAGCAAAAATGGTGGGTTGAATCAATATAAATGACTGCATTATAATGTTATAATGTTTCAGACCAACAAAGACCCTAGGATCCACTCATGGCTGGTCTACCTAACTGTGTTCGTAATCGTGTATTGTGTATGTCCTCCGTGGTGGCGGAGGGGACCTACAATTTTACGTGGGTTCCGAACCACAAGAACATAAGAAATTTATGTAAAAACTGCCGGTAAATTGGCAGCGACCAATTTTTACGAAACTAAATAATTACACAGGTCAACAAAAAAAAATTTTTTTTTCGTTGCCAAGGAAATTCGTACGAATTTAGGGTATTTTGGGGTTGCTGAATTCCAAAATGAAAGTAGTTTTTCAGATTTGGCTCTAGTTCTTGAGATAATGAATACCCTCTATTAATAGGAAACGTAACCATAACGCGTGCATATGGGAAACTACCGGAACATTCTAGATGGTGAGACCGAATAAAATGCCATTATGTATTTCATGTGTTTACTTTTGTATGATCTGAGACAATTTCAATGCGATTTGTAAGTAGGCTCGCCTGAACATTAATTTTTTTGCATTTTTACGTGTTTCAATGGGGTACCAATTATCTCATAAATTAGAGCCAATCTAGCAAAGCCGATGTCATATTCGGAATCAGCACCACAAAGTTACCCCAAAATCACTAATATGATTGGCAATAAAATGAGTGTTGACCAGTGTTATCAATTTAACACTAATTAATTATCGATTTAAAACTAAAGATAGAATCTCTGGATCCAGAGGATCAAGTCAAAATAGACTACTATCCACAAATATGTTACACTCTATATCTATTTATAACGGACATGCAAATATATCAGATCCAAAGAATCCAGTCAATTTCATTACGGTATCCATCAAGTCACGGTCCATATCGATTGCGGACCAAGTCAAAATTTACAACCATATACATTACAATATATACATTTACGAGGAAAAGAGTAGGTGTGGCTGTAAAGACTGTACAGTAATGTAGAAATGTGTGTGCACCAATTATGGGTCTCCCATTTAAAGGTGTTCGTGGGGCAAGTGAAGATCATGAGTTTTTCAATACCTCACAGTACTATGGGGGGCACCGCTCGGCAGAGGAATCTCTTTAAATGGGGTGTGTAAGGACAGAGAGTATCCCCTAACCCAAGACGCTGCCTCCCTATATCCCACAACACTTGTGTTGAGCTGTGGGATCTATCCCCACAAAGCCTTAATTTTACTACCTTAAACTATACCCTTTCTATCAACATGCGCGTCTGATCGATTTTTAAACATGTTTATAGACGTGCTACTAATTACTTCTACCGGCAAACTATTCCAGCTATTTACTATTCTATGCGTAAAAAAGTTTTTCGCAACTGCTGTCTCGAACCTTCTACTTGTCAACTTACACCCGTTATTTTCAGTCCTATTATATTGAGATATTTCGAAAAAGCTATCTCCATCTACGTTATCAAACCCATTCATAATTTTGAAAACCTGGATTAGATCACCCCTTAACCTCCTCGTCTCGAGAGTAGTCAATTTTAACTCCTTAAGCCTATCCTCGTACGACTTTGACCTAAGAGACGGAATCATCTTAGTTGCTCGTCTTTGAACTCTTTCGATTTTGTCTATATCTTTGCGCATATGCGGATTCCAAAATTGGACCGCGTACTCCAAATGGGGTCTAACTAATGATTTATAAAGAGGAACTATAATATCGCGCGATTTGTACTCAAAATTTCGAGCTATAAAACTAACACTTTGTTCGCCTTATTGACCGCTGCTGTACTTTGTTTCGCTACTTTTAAATCACCAGTGACTATAACTCCTAAATCTTTTTCCTGCTCTACGCTTGTTAAATCTTTCCCTGACATACTATACGCAAAATTACCGTTACGCGAACCTATATGCAAAATTTTGCACTTATCGACGTTAAATCTCATTTGCCATGTGACTGACCAATCAACGATTTTATTCAGATCTTCCTGAATTTTACATCTATCTTCGTCATTAATCGCCCTACCACCCAGCTTCGTGTCATCCGCAAACTTTGAAACTGTACTGACTAGGCCGACATCTAAATCGTTAATATATATAAGAAAAAGCAAGGGGCCCAATACAGAACCCTGAGGAACGCCACTCGCTACATTAGCCCAACACGACTCCGCTCCATCAACGACCACCCTCTGTTTCCTGCCTCGCAACCACTCTTCTAGCCAATTTATTACTACACCCCTGATTCCATGAGCCGTAGTTTTTTCAATGAGTCTTTTATGCGGCACGGTGTCAAACGCTTTTTGAAAATCTAAATACACTACATCAACCGCCCGATGTCTATCGTAAACGTCAACCACGCTTTGGAAAAATTCTAAAAGATTAGTTAAGCAAGATTTGTTTCGCCTAAAACCGTGCTGCGTATTTCTAACCAGATTATGCACTTCTAAGTGTTCGACTATACGATCCCTAATTATTGATTCCAGTAGCTTACCTACAACAGACGTTAAACTGATTGGCCTATAATTTCCCGCCGCACCTTTATCGCCTTTCTTAAAGATAGGTGTTACGTTTGCTAACTTGAAATTATCTGGTACGCACCCCTGAGAAATAGACGCATTAAAAATCTTTGTTAGCGGCACAACAATGCTATCTTTTAATTCTTTTAGTTGTATGGGATATATGGAATCCGGCCCCGGTGATTTACGCGTTTTCATTTTATCAATATAGCGCATTACTTCCCCTTCACTAAGGACAATATTATCCAAAATATTACCATTATCAAAAGGTATTATGTCTATGACCGTAGGGATATTCGTTACATCTTCTATAGTAAAAACAGAAGTAAAAAATTCGTTTAGCAAGGTAGCCATTTCCTTGTTTTCAGAGACTAGATCTCCATTTACATTTTTCAATGGACCTAAGACACTTTTTACTGGATTTCTATTATTGACGTATTGAAAGAATCGCTTGGGGTTTTCTTTACCGTCACGAGCTATGGAGATTTCAAATTCGCGCTTGGACTTTTTTATTACACTTTTCGCTTCACGCCTCAGAGCTATGTAGTTGTTTCGTAACAACAAATTGTCTTTATCGCACTTATGTTGCCTATAAGCCCTATCTCTACTCTTTATAATGTCTCGTACTCTAGAAGTAAACCACAAGGGCTTGTTGTTTACTTTCGCACGCTTAATTTTGTACGGTACACATTCCTCATTTATAGTCCTAAATGTCCTAAATACCGTTACGAACGATTCCCACATTAGTTTTGCGTTGGAGTTCCCCATTACGTTTTCTCAATTGACGTGTGAAAATTTATTTCGAAATTTACTAAAGTCTGCGTGCTGGAAGTTAGGAATTTTAGTCGAGTTAGTTGGTTTCGAGTGACTTACTGAGAGGACAAACTCTACCATATTGTGATCGCTATTGCTCAACGGTTCTATTACTTGAAGATCAGTAATTAGCCTATCATCCGTAGTTATTACTAAATCTAAAATACTGTCCAACCTCGTAGGTTCCCCAACCTTTTGAATAAGAAAGCTATCCTCGAGAAAATTAACTAAACGATTACCTTCCGCGTCTCCCTGCATTGTATCGTAATTCACGTTGGCGCAATTAAAGTCACCCATAACTAAAGCCTGCTCACTACCGATTGTTCTCTTTAGTTCACGATATAACGCTTCGTCCGTATCAGCTGTTCGATTTGGGGGTCTATATATAACCGCAACAAGAAGTTTGAAATCGTTCAATTTAAGTTCTGCTATAGTCGAATCTATCGGTTCTGGAATTGAGTGCTTTACTTCTATAACGTTCGCAATATTATCTTTGATATACAACATAACACCGCCTCCTCGCCTACCTATTCTGTTTTTAACAAAAAGTCTATAACCTTTAATTTGATATTCCCCTACAAAGTCACGTGTTTCAGTGCTAAGCCACGATTCATTTATCGCAATTAAATCATAGTCTTTACAAGCAATTAAAGAAAAAAATTCGTTTATTTTATTTCGTAGGCTACGAGCATTTAAGGATAGAACCTTCAAATTGTTTGTAATTGCGACACCTTCGCCTGCGCGGGGGAAATTTGTGGAATTTACGCTGGGACCGTTCGAGTTACGGCAGCCTGAAAAGAAGAGACAGTATTATGAAATAGTCTTCCTAAACGCGCAGCTCCAACTTCATACAGGTATGTTACTAATATATGGTATACATATACGCAAAATGTGTAACTTAAATTTTCTTGGAAACTGTAGCCAATCGACTGTTTTTATGGTCATATTCGTTTTCAGCACCCCAAAATCCATAATAGGAAACACGTTTTATCTCCGAAGCACAAACTTTTCCAAAATTTGTAGACCAGTGTTATCTGTCCATATTTTGGATTTTATTTTTGGATTTTATTTTTCGGAAAAATCATATATTGACACTTATTTATTAACGTTCTTTCATGAAGGTAAACAAACTCCGGCATGTTATTGTAAAATCATGCCGTTATTGCATTAACCGTGGAAGTCTATAAAAACTTAGGCAACAGAAAACTTTGACTGCAATTTTTCTGTACCTTTCCAAAGCATTCGACTCAAAAGAACACTCAATTTTAACCAAACCAAATTTGTTCATTATGGAATAAGAGGCGTGTCATTACACAAGTACAAGTAAATAAACAGCAATACGTCAGACTAGATAAAGGTAAACCAGACTTTCAGTCATTCACACACGGAGTGGCACAGGGTTCAATGTTGGGACCCTACTACTACTGTTATCCGTAATAATTTTCAACACTGCAACAACGGAACCAGCATTCAGTGTGCACATGACACAAAACTTCTCATATCTGATAGTGACTTAGGTATTTTGCAAGAACGAACGAACATGGACCTCATCTGTATTTATAACTAGCTGAATGAAAATAAATTACCGTTAAATCTATCAAAGACCTCGTACATATGATTATAAAAAATAGGAAACAGTATAGGGTGGTCCATAAGTCCCAATCGATTATAATTAAAGCAAAAATACAAAAATCAAACAAAGTAAAAAGTTTATAATAAGTTTAGAAATATTTATTGATTATTAAATTTTTTCTTATTTAATTTTTTTAAATCCGCTGGATGAATTTTCGATTTAATTATAATCGATTGGGACTTATGGGCCACCCTGTACATAAATTTAAATATCCATATAGATAAAGATAATACTGTAATTAATGGAGTATCATGGATGAAAATATTAGGTGTAATTTTAGGTGAAAACCGATCTCTGAAAGGGCACATAAAACACGCATTAAACATACATTAAATAAATTGTCAAAGTTCACTTGTACCTTACATAAATTAAAAAGTAACATTCTAAAATACTTAGTATAAACTGATCAATCTGTATTACAACCTTGCACACCCTTATATCCTATATAACATAGTAGTTTAAGGCAATGCTTCGCAACCGATGTGCCGCGGCACACTAGTGTGCGGTGACAAAGTCCCTAATGTGCCGCAGTACTTTCATAATTAGAGGAAAATGAGTTACATTACTGTATTTTACTAATTTCAAGCTACTATTGTCTTATAATATTCATGATATATATTTTGTAATTATAATAATGGTGTATTAAGCGTATACTGAAAGACAGAGAAGGCAAATGAATATGCACTACATTAAATATAAATTTCTTATCTATGTGGAAAAAGGTAATTTTTTCCTTCCTTTCAATGGCTTGTGAGTGATGAAAATAGAATACACAATGACTTGGTAAAATTCAATTCGGTGTGTTGCGAGGGTTGAGCTAACTAGAAAATGTGCCGTTAAATCAAAAAGGTTGAGAAGCTCTGGTTTAAGGAAATACAAGCAATTATATTATTTATCCATGAAACGTATAGCATAAAAGAATCGTCATATCCTATCAGGTGCTAAAAACTAACCGAGAACACACGAGCCTTATGTTCAAATCCCTAACACTTCTTAACCTTAGTGACCTGTTCAAGTTGAATATCTACTCACATACTTCTAAAATATTCTATAAGGAAACGCCTATGTTAATAAGGAAATCTTATCAAACAACGAAGTAAACCATTCAGTGAACTTAGGACACGACAATTTCTACTTTCACAAACCTAACTTCACATTTGAAATATCAAGGCGATTCCTCTCATACGAAGGAACTGACATCTCAAATAATGTGGAAACACATTTAAAAACGAAAGATTCCCATAGAAATTTTTGTATTCACTTAAAAACGAAAATATTTTGCTGGGTATTAGCTTCTCCCCCTCTTCAACCTTCCCATATCTTACTCCTTCATTCTCCTAAAACCGTTAAAAAATTAATTTCATGCGCATAAATTACTACTTTCTATAAATTTAAAATATTTACCTCATGCAAGTGCAAAATAGTATTAACCAACGCATACTATTAAATTATTATTTTAATAATGAATCCAAATTACTGGACAGTGTTGACAAAAGTAAATAAACACCTTTGGTTTTTTCCAAAGTTTTTTATTTTTTTTATTTGATAATAAAAGCCAATAAACAATAACAGACTTATTGAATCAATATATTTAGAATTGTATTGCTTCCCCCTTTCCATTTTGTAAAGGTGACGCACGTTCTGGCATTCCATTGATGAGCTTTGCCATGTGTTCTTGAAGACAATCATCGTGGTGTCTATTTACTTTTGTCAACCCTTTATATAAAAACTGCCATGATCAAATGTATATAAATTGTATATAATGTAAGTAACAGTGCAATGAAAGGTAACTCACCTTGCTTCATATTTGGCAGTTTTTACGACAGAAGACTTACAAAATTCTATGGCCTTTCGAAGAAAAAAATTGTAATTATATTGTCTCTAATTATTTTGAACAATAAATAATTGTATTATTATTATTATTATTAATATTATTATTATCCTCATCGTGCGGGTTTCTAATGCCTAGAAATAATGTTCCTAATTACGATACCTTAAACATATATATATATATATAACGTATACAATGGAAACTGAGCAAAATGGCTCCCTCCCCTTCTTAGATCTTTTAATTTCGAAAAACGGTGATTCTATTACTACATCAGTTTATAGGAAACCCACTTTCACTGGTTTGGGCATGAATTTTTTTAGTTTTACTGATTTCAACTATAAGATGTCTTGTATTAAAACTCTCCTGTTCAGAGGATATAATTTGACCTCTAATTTTACCTTACTTAATGATGAATTTATAATCTAAGATCATACTTTACTAATAATAGTTTTTCCTGTTCAATATGTAGACAAACTAATTAGATCCTTCTTAAATAATGTTTATAGCCCTCAACTTCCATGTATTACAGTGCCGAAGGATATAAAATATTTCTTGGTACCTGAAATGGGTCCCTTGAATAAGGAATTTAAGCTTAAATTTACAAAATTGTTAAGGAAATTTTTTTATCATACTGATTTCCGCATCATATTTATTAATAAAACGTCTTTAGGTAGCTTTTTCTCAGCGAAGGATCGAACCCCTGACTCGTTGCGTAGCGGTGTTGTATATTTATTTACCTGCCCTAGGTGTCTCCTTGGGAATTACATCGGCAGCACTGTTCGCTCTCTCAGGGCTAGATTTTATTCGCATATGGGAATAAGTGGCCGAACAGGTAAAATTTTAAAAACTAAGGAAGCCTCCAGCATACGTGAACATAGCATCAAATGCAAAATTGATGTCACTTTAGACAATTTTAAAATTCTTGGTTGTAATACTTGTCCCAACTCACTAAGAATTTTAGAATCCCTTTTCATTAAAGCATTGTCCCCTAGTCTGAATGTTGACTCATCGTCCGTCCCTCTCAATCTGCTATGATCCCTCCTCCTTCCCCAATTCCTTATAATCCCTCCTTCCCCTATCTCCCTCGCCATCTTTCATTCCGTCTCCTCTGCTCAAATTAGTCGGCCTCGGATACTGCTGTGTAAGGTAGATAGCTCCATTGTTCCAGTGTACTATTGGTAATTTTTCCAGTGTATTAATTTCACATTTACTACATGTATTTAAAAATAACTTCTTAATTTTGATATGTAAATCTGTATAACTTAGAACTTAACCCTCTTTTCTCAGTCTTTTAAAATTTGTCTTTACGAATAGGTTATAGAAATTTCTGTTTGTTTTTCATTCAATATTGATTTTAATTTCACATTGTTATTAAACAGCCTGAAGATGCGTATTGCTCGAAACGTTGCGCAATAAAGAGACTTTTCATGGCATTTACATTTCTCCTTGTCATTGGATTTCTACTAAATATTAAATTGAAGCTCTGTAGAAGCAACCCGCATAATTATATATATTATATATATAATATATATATATATTATATATATATATTATATATATATATTATATATATATATTATATATATATTATATATATATTATATATATATATTATATATATATTATATATTATATATATTATATATTATATATATTTATATTATATATTATATTATTATATATATATATATATATATATATATATATATTATATTATATAATATATATATATATATATATATATATTATATATATATATATATATATATATATATATATATATATATATCTATATATATATATAAATATATATATAATATATATATACAGGGTGTCCCATAAGTCCGGCATCATAGGAGAAATTCATATTTTTCTATTCTACAAACCATAATTCATATTTTTCTCTTTCTACAGGCCATAATGTCTGTGAGCAAGGAAGAACGAATCCAGATAATTCTACTCATAGGAAATCGGAGTCAAAGATAGGCCGCTGCTGAATTTAACAGACTGCATCCAGACCGCGAGCCAATAACCACAGAGTTGTGTTAGCAGACTTGTTGCAAAGTCTCTTTGACTCCGATTTCCTATGAGTAGAATTATCTGGATTCGTTCTTCCTTGCTCACAGACAATTATGGCCTGTAGAAGAGAAAAATATGAATTATGGTTTGTAGAAATAGAAAAATGAATTTCTCCTATGATGCCGGACTTATGGGACCCCTATATATATATATATATGTTAAACACAGACCGTGCATGGAACAAGGAACTCTTCTGGGAAAATTAAATCCACTATAGTCCGAATAAGTAATGGTAATGACAAATACCATAGTTTTTTTCCTTTTTCATGATTTTAGCCCGACGTGGGCAACGGGTCTCTCTTGCGAGAGACCCGTTGCCCACGTCGGGCTAAAATCATGAAAAAGGAAAAAAACTATGGTATTTGTCATTTACCATTACTTATTCGGACTATAGTGGATTTAATTTTCCCAGAAGAGTTCCTTGTTCCATGCACGGTCTGTGTTTAACATATAATGTTCTCAGGGAACCATTCTGAGTTTGTGTATATATATATATATATATATTATATATATATATATATATATATATTTAACTGCAATGACCACGCAGTATATAAATGAATAGAAACGACATAAGTATTAAGGAACGTTTCTGCACACGAGGAAGAGAAATCACGAATAAATTAAAAATGAGGCGAACCGCCCGGGAATCGAACCCAGGGCCTTCCAATTGCCGGTTGGATGCGCTACCATTACACTACGGACCTCGATCATTCACAAATCGAAATTCTCCTACATAGGGCAGAAACCAATGCCCTGAGAGGGCACCCTCGCAAATCGTGAATATGTGCATTTAACTGCAATGACCACGCAGTATATAAATGAATAGAAACGACATAAGTATTAAGGAACGTTTCTGCGTTGGTCTCTCTTCACACGAAGGTCAAGCTGGTGGCCCCGCCTCTAGGTCTAGCTTAGTCGAGGAGCGAGTTGCTTTCTTGCGCTCTCCACCGTACATAGCCAGGTACACTCGGCTCATCTGGTACCGTCCTGAGCCAGGCATCTAGTCTTCTCTTGAAGACTTCAACTTTGACCCCTAACGTTTCTGAGGTCCTTTGGAAGCTGGTTAAAAAATCTTGGCCCCCTGACAACCTAGCTATTTTCCTTCAGTGTTGAGGAGGTCCCTTGTAGGGCCTTTAATTTGGGAACACTACACATCCTTCCTTTTCTATTTTCCAGTGTTGTTTGAATGGTAATTGTGTATAGTTTGAGGTTTGGTACCAGCTTTTCGATCATTTTCCATATGTAGATTATGGTGTACCTCTCTCTTCTTTTTTCCAGGGAGTACAAATTTAGTTTACGTTGTCTTTCCCAGTAGTTGAGCTCTTTGCAGTCATCAATCTTTGCTGTGAAATGCCTCCGAGTTTCTTCTAGTCTATTAGTTTCTTCCTTTTTATATGGGGACGTCAAGACTGAGCAGTATTCAAGTTTTGGTCTAATCAGTGTTTTTAGCAGGGGAATCATTACTGTCTTGTCTCTTCTTTTGGGCGTTCTTAGTACCTGTCTCGTGACTCTGTTTGCTTTGTTGATCGCTATCTGATTTTGTGTTTCGAATTTCGCATCATCGGTCATTATTACCCCCAGATCGATCGTTTTCGTGCTTCTCTGAATTTCCTGTCTTTCTGGAGCATAATATGCAGTTTGTTTAAGTTCTTCTTTTCTACCATATCTCAAGAGCTGAAATTTCTCGGTGTTGAATGTCATGTTGTCTTCTGACCATTTGTATATTTTGTTCGTGTCTCTCTCGAAGGACTCCACTTCATTTACATCGCTGATTTTTCTGCTGATCTTTGTATCGTCTGCAAAGGATGTTACTATACTGTTGCTGTTTACATGATAATGAACAGGAGTCGGACCAGTAATGTACTTTGTGGTACTGAGCTGCGTACTTCCGATTCTGATGATGATATACTTTGATATATAATTATATATATATGTTATAATGTTATAATGTTTTAGACCAACAAAGACCCTAGGATCCACTCATGGCTGGTCTACCTAACTATGTTCGTAATTGTGTAGTGTATGTTCTCCGTGGTGGCGGAGGGGTTCCGAACCACAAGAACATAAGAAATTTTTACAGTGGGCGCACTAGGGGCCACTTCGGCCCATCGAGGTGGCTCCACTATGTAAAAACTGCCTATGCATTGGCAACGACCAATTTTTACAAAATTAAATAATTATCAATTTAAAACGAATTAATTATCAATTTAAAACTAAAGATAGAATCTCTGGATCCAGAGGATCAAGTCATAATAGACTACTATCAACAAATATGTTACACTCTATATCTATTTATAACTGACATGCAAATATATCAGATCCAAGGAATCCAGTCAATTTCATTACGGTATCCATCAATACCAGTACCTTGCCAACCAAAAATAAGTCACGGTCCATATCAATTGCGGACCAAGTCACAATTTACAACCATATACATTACAATATAGATTATATACTTAGGAGGAAAAGTGTAGGTGTCTCTGTAAAGACTGTACAGTAATGTAGAAATGTGTGTGCACCCATTTTGGGTCTCCCATTTAAACGTGTTTGTGGGGCAAGTGAAGATCATGACTTTTTCTATACCTCACAGTACTATGGGGGGCACCGCTCGGCAGAGGAATCTCTTTAAATGGGGTGTGTAAGGACAGAGAGTATCCCCTAACCCAAGATGCTGCCTACCTATATCCCACAACACTTGTGTTGAGCTGTGGGATCTATCACCACAAAGCCTTAATTTTACTACCTTAAACTATGCCCAATCTATCAACATATGCGTCTAATCGATTTTTAAACATGTTTATAGACGTGCTACTAATTACTTCTACCGGCAAACTATTCCACTATTTACTATTCTATGCGTAAAAACGTTTTTGGCAACTGTTGTCTCGAACCTTCTACTTGTCAACTTACACCCGTTATTTCTAGTCCTATTATATTGAGATATTTCGAAAAAGCTATCTCTATCTACGTTATCGAACCCATTCATAATTTTGAAAACCTGGATTAGATCCCTTAGCCTCCTAGTCTCGAGTGTTGTCAATTTTAACTCCTTAAGCCTATCCTCGTACGACTTTGACCTAAGCGACTTCATCATCTTAGTAGCTCGTCTTTGAACTCTTTCGATTTTGTCTATATCTTTGCGCATATGCGGATTCCAAAATTGGACCGCGTACTCCAAATGGGGTCTAACTAATGATTTATAAAGAAGAACTATAATATCGCGCGATTTGTACTCAAAATTCCGAGCTATAAAACCTAACACTTTGTTCTCCTTATTGACCGCTGCTGTACTTTGTTTCGCTACTTTTAAATCACCAGTGACTATAACTCCTAAATCTTTTTCCTGCTCTACGCTTGTTAATTCTTTCCCTGACATACTATACGCAAAATTACCGTTACGCGAACATATATGCAATATTTTGCACTTATCTACGTTAAATCTCATTTGCCATGTGACTGATCAATCAACGATTTTATTCAGATCTTCCTGAATTTTACCTCTATCTTCGTCATTAATCGCCCTACCACCCAGCTTCGTGTCATCCGCAAACTTTGAAACTGTACTGACTACGCCGACATCTAAATCGTTAATATATATAAGAAAAAGCAAGGGGCCCAATACAGAACCCTGAGGAACGCCACTCGCTACATTAGCCCAACACGACTCCGCTCCATCAACGACCACCTTCTGTTTCCTACCTCGCAACCACTCTTCTATCCAATTTATTACTACACCCCTGATTCCATGAGCCTTATTTTTCTCAATGAGTCTTTTGTGCGGTATGGCGTCAAACGCTTTTTGAAAATCTAAATACACTACATCTGCCCGATGACTATCGTAAACGTCAACCACGCTTTGGAAAAATTCTAAGAGATTAGTTAAGCAAGATTTGTTTCGCCTAAAACCGTGCTGCGTATTTCTAAGTTGAGCAATTCTAAGTGTTCGACTATCCGATCCCTAATTATTGATTCCAGTAGCTTACCTACAACAGACGTTAAACTGATTGCCTATAATTTCCCGCCGCACCTTTATCGCCTTTCTTAAAGATAGGTGTTACGTTTGCTAACTTGAAATTATCTGGTACGCATTCCTCAGAAAAAGACGCATTAAAAATCTTTGTTAGCGGCACAACAATGCTATCTTTCAATTCTTTTAGTTGTATGGGATATATGGAATCCGGCCACGGTGATTTACGCGTTTTCATTTTATCAATATAGCGCATTACTCCCCTTCACTAACCACAATATTATCCAAAATATTACCATTATCAAAAGGTATTATGTCTATGACCGTAGAGATATTCGTTACATCTTCTATCGTAAAAACTGACGTAAAAAATTCGTTTAGCAAGGTAGCCATTTCCTTGTTTTCAGAAACTAGATCTCCGTTAACATTTTTCAACTGCCCCAAGACACTTTTTACTGGATTTCTATTGTTGACGTATTGAAAGAATCGCTTGGGGTTTTCTTTACCGTCACGAGCTATGGAGATTTCAAATTCGCGTTTTGACTTTTTTATTACACTTTTAGCTTCACGCCTTAGAGATATGTAGTTGTTTCGTAACAACAGATTATCTTTATCGCACTTGTATAGCCTATAAGCCCTCTCTCTACTCTTTATAATGTCTCCTACTCTAGAAGTAAACCACAAGGGCTTGTTGTTTACTTTCGCACGCTTAATTTTGTACGGTACACATTCCTCATTTATAGTCCTAAATACTGTTTCGAACGATTCCCACATTATTTTTGCGTTGGAGTTCCCCATTACGTTTTCTCAATTGACGTGTGACAATTTATTTCGAAATTTACAAAAGTCTGCGTGCTGGAAGTTAGGAATTTTAGTCGAGTTAGTTGGTTTCGAGTGACTTACTGAGAGGACAAACTCTACCATATTGTGATCGCTATTGCTTAACGGTTCTATTACTTGAAGATCAGTAATTAGCCTACTGTATCATCCGTAGTTATTACTAAATCTAAAATACTGTTCAACCTCGTAGGTTCCCTTTTGAATAAGAAAGCTATCCTCGAGAAAATTAACTAAACGATTACCTTCCGCGTCTCCCTGCATTGTATCGTAATTCACGTTGACGCAATTAAAGTCACCCATAACTAAAGCCTGCTCACTACCGATTATTCTCTTTAGTTCACGATATAACTCTTCGTCCGTATCAGCTGTTTGATTAGGGGACCTATATATAACCGCAACAACAAGTTTGAAATCATTCAATTTAAGTTCTGCTATAATCGAATCTATCGGTTCTGGAATTGTGTGCTTTACTTCTATAACGTTCGCAATATTACCTTTGATATACAACATAACACCGCCTCCTCGCCTACCTATTCTGTTTTTAACAAAAAGTCTATAACCTTTAATTTGATACTCCCCTACAAAGTTACGTGTTTCAGTGCTAAGCCACGATTCATTTATCGCAATTACATCAGTCTTTACAAGCAATTAAAGAAAAAAATTCGTTTATTTTATTTCGTAGGCTACGAGAATTTAAAGATAGAACCTTCAAATGTTCAGAGCCTGCTATTATTTTTTATTTTAAAACTTATTTGTGACTCCATTTAATGTTAGTGTTTATAAGTTATTTATTTTCTATTTTTGGTTTCTTTATCTTATTTATGTTAAAATACGACAAAATTTGCCGCCCTAGGCAGGTGTCTACGCTGCCTATACATAAAACTGCCTATGTATATATACTTACTTTGTGAACATTTTATGAATATATACAGGGTGTCCTGTTAGTCTGGAACCATAGGGCAAAATGATAAAAACGGCAATAAAAACGCCGAAGAGACTTTTGGGGACTGTGTGTGAAATGAGCGAGGATGGTAGCGGCTGTGTCATCGTCGGTGGATGTCCTCGGAGGTCCACTGCGTGGTTTATCTCCTATGGATCCCGTTTCCCTGAACTTTGCTACAAGTTTGCCGACACAGCTGTGTGCTATCGGCGCGCGGTCCGGATGCAATCTGTTAAATTCCTCAGCGACCTCCCTCTGACTCCGATTTCCTATGAGCAGAATTACCTGGATTAGTTCTTCCTTACTCAAAGACATCATGGGCACTTGCATAAACGGAAAAACATGAATTACTTATTTCATCCTATGGTTCCAGACTTATGTGACACGCTGTGTGTGTATATATATATATTTTTTTTTTATGGAGAAAGGAGGGACGAATGGCAAACGCCTGCAAAAACACCTTAACCCCACACAGGTAGGAGAGAGCCAAAATCAAGGTCCAAGGTTTTCAAGATTCCTGGACACTGCGTTTGAAAGATTGGAGGTCAAGGGGGAAAGATAGATTGAGGAAGATTGTTCAAGAGTTAACCGGTTGAGTAAATGAAATAGTCAAAATACCAATTAATCTTTGCATGAGAGAGTTGGACAGTAAAGGAATGAGAATGTGTTGAATGTCTGGTACTGGGAGCTCTCCTTAAGGGAGGGGGCATGCAATTAGAGAGTTCAGAAGAGCAGTGTCCGTTTAATAGCGAGAGAAAAGAAAGAATGAGGTAACAGTGCGACGGAGAGAGAGAGAGAGAGAGAGAGAGAGAGAGAGAGAGAGAGAGAGAGAGAGAGAGAGAGAGAGAGAGAGTTACAAGGAAAAGAAGTACCTCAAAAGGCCTTGCGGCCCATACCGAGGAGGTACCAATGGCAACGGGTTGCCAGGGAAAATTTTGTAAAAGTTTATTTTTCTTTCAACTATCCTAGCAGTAGTAGAAACTGGACAGAAAAGTAGAAGGCTCTCTCCCCACCCTCCGCTCCCTCCCTGCCAGAGGCAGGTACGGAAAAAGGTTGAAGAAAATACCTTGACCCTGGAAAAGTAGCCAAGGAAATTTTAGAGGAAAGTGGAGAATATATAAATAGCTCTATATTTAGTTTGCTCACATGAGATTATTCAGTACTTTGTCTAGCCTATTTTTAAACACATTTACACTTTGACTGGAAACAACCTCTGAGGGAAGTTGGTTCCAGATATCAACTATTTTACAGGAAAAGAAATTTCCGCAGACTGAGGTCCTAAATGTCTTTACACACTCAAATAGTGTGCAAGATTTCGTCTAACCTTTTCTTGAACTGATCCACAGAGGAACTGTTCACAACTTCCGAAGGTAACCTGTTCCATGTGTCACAGATCTTATACGTAACGTAATTCCCACACACACTAGTCCTAAACCGTTTCAAATCCAACTTCCAACCATTGTTGCGAGTTGGGTTATCATTTAAACTAAACATACTTCTAAAATCGACATCGATGAACCCTCGTAAGAGCTTGAAAACCTCGATCAGTTGACCGCGCAGCCTCCGAGTTTCAAGCGAAAACAAGTTCAGGGCGCGTAACCGTCGATTGTAGCCCATATGCCTAACGGAAGGGATTAACTTTGTGGCCCTCGCCTGCACTCGCTCCAGCCTCTCAATATCTTTCCTGAGGGTGGGCGACCAGAACTGCACAGCATACTCCAGGTACGGCCGAACAAGGGAATTGTACAGTGAGAGCACAATCTCCTTGTTCCGAAACTGAAATTGCCTCCTGATATAACCCAATAGTTTCTGGGCTTTCTTTTCCATCTCTACACACTGTTTCGTAAACTTAAGGTCGCTGCTAATTAGCACACCCAAGTCCTTTTCTAAATCAGTCACCTCGATATTACTGCCCAACATCGAGTAGTCCGACTTGGGATTGGCGTAGCCAATGTGCATCACTTTGCATTTACCCAAGTTAAACGGCATTTGCCATTTTTCGGACCACTCTCCTATCCTACCTAGGTCCGCACGCAGTTCCTCGATCGCTTCGGGCGTCCCAACATTGGCCCCAAGCTTGGTGTCATCAGCGAATTTGGCGATCCGACTGACGATGCCACCGTCGATATCATTTATGTAAATGGTAAACAACAGTGGCCCCAAAACGGAACCCTGAGGAACCCCACTAGTGACCGAGGCCCAACCCGAACTAGCCCCTTTAATTACCACCCTCTGCCGCCTATTCCTTAGCCAGTTTTCAATCCACCTACCTATTTCCCCACCGATACGCAGCGCGAGCACTTTCGCCATTAGCCGGCGGTGAGGTACCTTATCAAAGGCTTTCTGAAAGTCGAGATAAAGTATATCAATCGCCCTACTCTTATCGTACTCACTCAACATGACGTGGAAAAACTCGAGCAAGTTGGTGAGACACGACCTATGCCGTCTAAACCCATGTTGGGAGTCCCCAAGCAGCTTGTAGGAATCCAAATGGTCAACGATTCTATCAGCTATTATCCTTTCTAAAATTTACCTACAACTGAAGTGAGACTAATAGGACGATAGTTCCCTGGACTTTCGTGATCCCCTTCTTAAAGATAGGGGTCACGTTGGCCTCCCTCCAGTCACCAGGCACCTGGCCCATCTCCAGCGATTTGTTGAAGACTGTAGCCAGGTGGGGAGCCACCTGGTCGCGCACTTCTCGCAAAACACTGGGGAGAAACTGGTCTGGCCCAGGAGCCTTAAACGCGCTCAGTTTGTATATTCTATGAGCAACGACTGTCGCGGTACATCTAACACTATCCAGGCCAGCACCTTCGTGCCTCACAGCTGGCTGGGGATGACGCGGGTATCCTCCCTGGTGAACACTCCCGCAAAGTACTCATTAAGCACATTAGCGATGTCCGCGTCGGAGGTCCGCAGAACGCCGCTTCCGTCCTTTAAAGGACCTATCATGCTTCTAATGGGCTTTCTACTATTAACATAACTGAAGAACTCCTTAGGGTTCCCCTTGCAGAGGCTTGCCACCCGTAGTAGTTCTTCGTTACGTTTCGCTAGCCTAACCTTCGCCTTCACTTCCCTACACAGGCGGACATACGCTTCAGTTTCTCGTGGGAACGATTGGCCTTCGCCTCCTATACGCTACTTTCCTATTTCGGATAGCCGAAGCGATGCCACGATTGAACCACTTAGGCTGCGTTGAAGCAGGGGTGACCGGTTTTGAGGGTATGGCAGCAGACTGCAGCACCATAAACTCATCCCGGAATGCACTCCACACTCCCTCAACATCGCCGCCAACCTCTAACCCCATCTCTCCTACGCTATCCCTGAGGCTAACAAAGTTCGCCCGCCGGAGATCGAGCTTACTGCCTCTCGAGTTACTACGCTTCACCCAAGGGACGCACACACAGAACCTAATAAGACTGTGATCACTCCCGCCCAACGATACGTCAACGGTGAGGCCAGTGACGAGGTTGTCTTCGGTCGTGAACACTAAGTCCAGAACGCTTTCGCCTCGTGTAGGCTCGTTGACCCACTGAGTGAGGAAGTTCTCATCAGCAAAGTCAACTAGCCTCCTCCCTTCAGCATCGGCAGTCCTGTTTTCCCACTTTATGCCGCGACAGTTGAAGTATCCTAAAACTACACACACCCTATCCCCTAGCAGGCTACTGAGTTCGGTGTACAGGACTGTATCCTCCTCGAGGAGGAGATGCGGAGGTCTGTACACCAAGATTAACCTATAGTTCGTCCCTCCCACGTTCAGATCAACGCCAAGCAGCTCCCGTTCCGACCGGAACTGGCAGTCAACCGGACTCAACGTGTCTCTGACGTATATTAGTACCCCACCCCCCTCCCCACGGGTGCGGTCTTTGCGAAACATTCTATAACCGGGAATTTCGAACTCCCCAACGTAGTCCCTACGATCAGTATGAATCCAGGACTCGGTGATAGCAACGATATCCTGGTATTCTGATGCTAAGAGCGCCCGTAGCTCGCAAACTTGTTCCTAATTGACCTAGCATTAAAAAGCATTGCACGGAGGGAGCCTTCCCTATTCTGACCGCCCCCTAGCACGACCCGTTTCCCGAACAGCCAGGCTGTCGGGAGTTGAAGAGACCCTCACTAACGAGGGGGCAACTTCCGCAGGAGACTGAGCCCCCTCCAACGTAGGAGGAGGTCACCCACCTGTACTTCTACGCACCCTT